>JADRCD010209656.1:0-17008 GCA_019843815.1 Montemys delectorum | reverse complement strand
AAAAAAAAAGACTCAGGTGACAGCAGATGCGGGCATGGTTGTAGAGAATGAGGAACACTCCTTCATTGCTGGTAGGATTACAATCTGGAAATCAGTTTGGTGGTTCCTCAGGAAAACTAGACATAGTACTACCTGATGACCCAGCAATACCGCTCCTGAGCATATACCCAGAAGATGCTCTAACATGTAATAAAGACACATGTTCCCTATGTTCATAGCAGCCTTATTTATAATAGCCAGAAGCTGGAAAGAACCCAAATGTCTCTCAACAGAGGAATGGATACAGAAATTGTGGTACATTTATACAATGGAGTTCTACTAGCTATTAATAACAATGACTTTATGAAATTCTTAGGCAAATGGATGGATCTGAAGAATATCATCCTGAGTGAGGTAACCCAATCACAAAAGAACAGGCATAGTATGCATTCACTGATAAGTGGATATTATCCCAGAAGCTCAGAATACAAACCTTATGAATCTCAAGAGGAAGGAATACCAAAGTGTGGATACTTCAATCCTTTTTAGAAGGAGGAACAAAATACCCAAGGAAGGAGTTACCAAGACAAAGTGTGGAGCAGAGACTGAAGGAATGACAATCCAGAGACTGCCCCACCTGGGGATCCATCCCATATACAATTACTAAACCCAGACACTACTGTGGATGTCAACAAGTGTTTGCTGATGGGAGCCTAATATAGCTGTCTTCTGAGAGGCTCTGCCAGTACCTGACAAATACAGAAGTGGATGCTCACAGTCATCCATTGGACTGAGCACAGAATCCCCAATGAAGGGGCTAGAGAAAGGTCCCAAGGAGCTGAAAGGTTTGCAGCACCATAGGAGGAAGAACAATATGAACTAACCAATACCCCCAGAGCTCCCAGGAACTAAACCACCAACCAAAGAGTACATGTGGTGGGACTCATAGCTCCAGCTGCATATGTATCAGAGGATGGCCTAATCAATCTTCAATGGAAAGAGAGGCCCTTAGTCCTGTGAAGGCTCTATGCCCCAGTGTAGGGGAATGCCAGGGCTAGGAAGCAAGAGAGGGTGGGTTGGTTAGGAGGGTAAGGGGGGCAGGAATAGGGTTTTTTTGGAGGGGGAATGAGGAAAGGGGAGAACATTTGAAATGTAAATAAAGAAAATACCTAATTAAAAAAATAGAAATTTTGACTCCTAATTTGTACTTGAATTTAGAACACTTGGATTGCTTCCACTTTCTTGTTTCTATCAAGCATTTATGAGGCTTATTCTTAAAACTATTTTGTGAATATTTGTGGTTTTTTATAACAAATTATAGCATAGAGTGGGCAGAAATTTGGTTTCCATATGTCATTCATAGTTTCATTTGATAATAAAATATTTTACTAATATGGAAATTTCCTCATACTAAGTGTACAAATACAACCTAATTAATTGTATTTTATACATTATTTGCAGTTCTTCCATTTTAAAATATGTCCTATTATGGTTTAATATTAACATATCCAGTCATATCTCTTTAAGTCCACTTGGATGTCAGTTTTTCAGAGTGTCTTTATTTTTGAGAACCTTGACTAGTCAGTTATTTTGTATTTTATGATTAGACTTGAATTTTGGGACTTTACAAAGACTTCAGGGAAAGTACCATTTTATCACATGTAGAGTACACACTGTGAACACTGGCAGTGTTTGTCATATTGCCTTCTTTTCTTACCTGTTTATCTTAACATAAGATATATATCTGTCTCTATGTTTTATACATAAGAAGTAGAAGAGTTAGTGGAAACTGATTACATATATACATGTTTTATATATATATATTATATATTACATATAATATATTATATTACATATATACATATACATGTATATATATATATTTCACACATATTTTCAAATACATGTATATATGTTTATGTATATTTTATGCACATCAGCTAGCCAGGGTTACTGAAAATCTGCTATATATGTCAAATATAGCCCTTTGCTGAATTTAAATTAAAAAAGAAAAGAAAAATGTAGACCTTAAGATTCTTTGAGAAAGAAAATCAAAGAAAATTATTCAACATAACTTGGAAGGAATTTATCTATCTCCCTCTAATTACTTACTACCTATATATTACTAGAGACAAATATAAATATTTATTATACTCTGACTATAGTACAATACTAAAATTCTTTAGTTCCTCAGAGTGTCGTGAGTACTCTTTCATTTAGCTTGTAGATCACAGTCATAAGCTGTAAGTTCACATTGTATGTTTTAGTGCTGTTCTGATTTACTGTACTTTCTTGCCTTGTGGAGCTACATGTCTCAGAAACTTCTTGTGTTCTTCTTACGTTAGTCCTAGAAGCAGCTGGTGCTCTAAGAACTCCTAACTTTCTTGAATGTGGAATTCTATATATATGATCTGATCTTTGTGTGTTCATAATATTATAAGCATATCATTCCATTATTTCCTCTACTAATAGAGTAAGAGGGAATTTATATGTATACTCAGTTTTATATGCTCTTCTGCATGTATACATTATAAAACTTTTGTATACATTAAAAGAACTGCATGCATTGTGCTACTGTCTCCAGTTCTTAAATCGTCAGCACATGGATTAGTCTAATATTCTGTTATTATCATCTGGCACGTCACTATTTTGAAATTTAGATTGTTGTCTCCATGATGCATCTAAATGACCATTTGTCCTATACTGTGCTATGGCTTTAGAATTCTGAGTTTGTTTGTTTTTTTTTTACAGTACCGAATAGAGTTTATTTAGGCCATCAGGAGGGGAGTTAAGAGGGTAGTAGAGGCAGAGAAAGGCAGAGAGAAGGAGAAAGTAGAGACGTAGAGGCTGGCCATGACCACCTGGAGAGAAGGGGGAAGAGAAGGGAGAAGTGAAGAGCCCAAGGAGCCAAGGTTGTTGTTAATGACAACTTTTTACTTGGAATACTGGTTTTAGAATGGACAATTTGTTTTACTTTTAACCAGAGATCTGACTCTCTCAAATGTAGTTGAGTTTATATATCTTCCATGGGCTACATCACATTAATAGAATATATTCAGATATATTATTACAGTTTTTTTCTAACCTAAGCGGATTTGTTTTATTTGGTTTTCATGCAAAACTTCATTCTTTATGGTAAACTTGTATGGATTTGGACAAATTTATGGTGCAGTTTTCTGTAAATATTTAAAAATAAACCTACATTTAATATGAAAGAATAGCCTTCAATAATGTAATGATTTCAAGAATTAATTGTAACTTATTCATTCATCACACCACATATTTATTAATTAATTATTTTATTTATTTATATCCCAAATGTTGCTCTCCCCCATCCACATCCCCTGAGAGGGTGACATCCCAGGTATCCCCTTACCCTGGGGCATCACCTCTGTATAGGATTCAGAACATTCTCTCCTACTGAGGCCAGACAAGTCAACCCTCTGCTACATATGTACCAGTGGCCTGGGACCAACCCATGTATGATCTTTGGTGGCTCAGTCTTTGGGAGCTTCCAAGGATCCAGGTTAGTTGACACTGTTGGTCTTTCTATGGGGTTGCTATCTCCGTCAGTTCCTTCAATCTTTCCCCTAAAACTTCATAGCAGTTCTCAACCTCTGTACAATGCTTGGTTGTGAAGATTTGCCTCTTCTCAAACAGCTGAGGTAGAGCCTCTCAAGGGAAAGCCATGCTAGGCTCCTGTCTCTCAGCATAATAGAGCATCATTAAGAGTGTCAGGAATTGGTCCTTGCCAACTCTTTTTATTATACTCATTACTTTAGCTGTCTCCTGAGAAGTTCTGCCAGAGCCTGAAGTATACAGAGGTGGATGCTCGCAGCCAACCATTGAATTGATCTCGGGGTCCCCAATGGAGGAGTTAGAGAAAGGACTGAAGGAACTGAAGGGGTTTGTTACCCCATAGGAAAAACAATATCAACCAACTGGAGCTCCCAGGGTCTAAATCACCATCCAAGAAGTACACATGAGTCCCAAGAGGGACTCATGGCTCCAGCCTTATATGTAGCAGAGGATAGCCTTTTCAAGCATCAATGGGAGAAGAGGCCTTTGGTCCCGTGCAGGCTCAAATACAAGAGGCAGGAGTGGGTGGGTGGATGGGGGAACACCTTCATAGAAGCAGAAGGAGGTGGATGGGATAGAGTTTTTTGTATATACAGAAGCAATGTATTTGCCTATGGGGATCATTTCTGGAACCAACCTTTAAAATAATTATTGTTTTTGAATGTTATCAAAACTTTTTTCAAAATGCATATTAAAACGATGTATTATACATTTAAAAATAACAATCAAATCATACTAAATTATATCACAATTATATATACAAAATGTAGAAGATATTTTTTATTTTATTTTATTTTTTATTAGATATTTTCTATATTTACATTTCAAAAGATATCTCCTTTCCCGGTTTCCCCTCTGAAGAAAAAAACCCTGTTCCATCCCCCTCTCCCCCTGCTCACCAACCCACCCTCTCTGGGTTTGCAGCCCCTTAGGACAAGCAACAATATGAACTAACTAGTACCCTCAGAGCTCCCAGGGACTAATCAGCCAATCAAAGAGTACACATGGTGACACTCACAGCTCTAGCTGCATATGTACCAGAGGATGGCCTAGTCAGTCATCAATGGGAGGAGAGGCCCTTGGTCCTGTGAAGGCTCTAAAATAACTATTTTTAAAAACCAAATTAACTTCTTTTGTATAAAGTTATTTTGGGACGCTTATTCTATCTTATCTTACATAGAAATTATTTACTGACATAATTGTTTACCATCTATTTTTCTTTAATAATATATTTGTAGCTGTACTTAATGCTTTGAGATGAAAAATAATTGGAATCCTCCTACTGTATTCTTTACTTCATATTACTACTCTATGATTTAAGTTTTTGAATGAACTTTCTTAATCAGTTTTGTTAATAACTATAAAATTTTGGCTGAAATTTATTTGGCTTGCACAGATCAAAGTGGGAAGAATTGATATGTTTACAATGTTGTAATTGTTCCAGTCTACACTCAGAAGTTTTTCAGTATCTTCTAGTCTTTTTAAAATTATTTTATTTATTTATATTTCAGCCATTGCCCAACCCCATGTTCCCCCCTCCCACAGGTCCTCATCCCAGTCTTCTTCCCCTTTGCCCAAGAGGGTGATTCTATATCCCTCCACAGCAGGCCTCCCCTCTCCCTGATGCCTTAGGTCTCTCAAAGATTAGTCGCATCTTCTCCCACTGAGGCCAGACCAGGCAGTCTTCTGTTGTATATGGGCCGGGGTCACGGACCAGCCCATGTATGTTATCTGGTTGGTGACTCAGTTGTTGGGATCTCCCTGATGTCCAGGATAGTTGAGACTGCTGGTCTTCCTATGGAGTTGCCTTCTTTTTCAGATTTTTGAATCCTTGCCCATATTCAACCATAGGGGTACCCCACTTCAGAACAATGGTTGGGTGTAAGGAACTGCATCTGTCTCAGTAAGCTGCTGGTAGAGCATATCAGAAAACAGCCATGCCAGGCTCCTGTCTTCAGTCTTTTCTCCATTTTTGTCCCTGCAGTTCTTTAAGACAGGACCAGTCCCCTTTTAGAAATTTTGACTGTGGGTTAATAACCCTTTCCCTCCACTAGAGGCCATGTCTATCTACTCGAGGTGGTCTCTTTAACTTCCGTCTCTCCAGTGTTGGGCATGTTGGCTAAAGTCACCCCCAATGAGTCCTGAGAGTGTGTCACCACCCAGGTGTCTCTGGTACTTTCTAGAGTGTTCCTCACCTCCCACTCCCTGAGGCTGTTTATTTCCATTTATTTTCTTAGCCCTATGGGCTTCTATCCTGTAAACCCATATATGATCCTTTTCTCTTGGTCCTCCCTCTCCCACCCAGGCTGCTCCCTTCATTTGCCTCCCATGATTGAAGCATCCTTTCTTGAGCCCTTCTGTTTGTTATACTTCTTATGGTCTGTGGCTTGTATCCTAGGTCTTCTGTACTTTTTTATGAATATCCACTTAGTCAGTACATACCATGCTTGTTCTTTTGGGTCTGGATTACTTCACTCTGGATGATATTATCTAATTCCATCCATTTGCATGCAAAATGGATGATATCCTCATTTTTACTAGTTGAATAATATTCCATTGTCTAAATGAACCACATTTTTCATATCCATTTTTCAGTTGAGAGACATCTGGGCTATTTCCAGCTGCTGACAATCACAAATAAGGCTTCAATAAACATTGAGGAGCATGTATCTTTGTGGTATACTGGGGCATTTTTTTGGGTATATTCCCAAGAGTAGTATAGCTGGGTCTTGAGGTAGATCTACTTCCAATTTTCTGAGGAACCCCCAGATTGATTTCTAGAGTGATTGTACCAGTGTGCAATCCCACCAGCAATGGAGTGCTGTTCCTCTTTCTGCACATCCTTGCCAGCATGTGCTGTCACTTGAGAATTTGATCATAGCCATTCTGCTTGGTCTAAAGTGGAATCTCAGGGTTGTTTTGATTTGGATTTATTTGATGATTAAGGATTTTGAACATTTCTTTAGGTGCTTCTCAGCTATTCAAGATTCTTCAGTTGTGAATTCTGTTTAGCTCAGTATCTCATTTTTTAATTGAGTTATTTGGCTTTTTGGAGGTTAACTTCTTGAGTTCTTTATATATTTTGGCTCTCTATTGGGCATGGGATTAGTGAAGATTTTTTTCCCCAAATTTGTAGATTGCTGATTTGTCCTATTGATGGTGTCCTTTGCCTTACAGAAGCTTTTCACTTTCTTGAGGTCCCATTTATCAATTGTTGATCTTAGAGCCTGAGCCATTGGTGTTCTGTTCAGGAAATTGCCCCCTGTGCTAATGAGTTTGAGGCTCTTTCCCACTTTCTCTTCTATTTGATTCCAAGTATCTGGTTTTCTGTTAATGTCCTTGATCCACTTGGAGTTGAGGTTTGTGCAAGATGATAAATATGGATTGAGTTTCATTCTTCTACATACAGACAGCCAGTTAGAGCAGCACCATTTATTGAAGATGCTGTCTTTATTCCACTGTATGCTTTTGGCTTCTTTGTCAAGGATCAAGTATCCATGAATATGTGGATTTATTACTTGGTTTTTAATTCTATTCCATTGATCAACCTGTCTTACTCTACCAATACCACTCGGTCTTTGTCATTACTGCTTTGTATTGTAGATTGAGGTTAGGGATGGTGATTCCCTCAGAAGACCTTTTATTGTTGAGAATTGTTTTGCCTAAGGAGAGTTTTTTGTTTTTCCATATGATGTTTAGCATCGCTCTTTCCACAGTCTATGAAGAACTGTGTTGCAATTTTGACTGGGAGTGCATTGAATTTGTAGATGGCTTTTGGTAAGATGACCATTTTCACCATGTTAATTCTACCAATCCATGAGCATGGGAGATATTCCCATTTTTGGATGTCTTCTTTGATTTATTTCTTTAGGGACTTGAAGTTCTTGTCATACAGATCTTTCGCTTGTTTGTAAAAGTTACACCAAGGTATTATATACTATTTGCAGCTATTATAAATATTTTTTCCTCTAATTTCTTTCTCAGCTTGCTTATCATTTGTATAAAGGAAGGCTCTTGATTTGTTTGAATTAATGTTATATCCTGCCACTTTGATGAAGTCATTTATCAGCTATAGAAGTTTACTGCTAGGGGCTGTCGAGATGGCTCAGAGGGTTAAGAACACCGACTGCTCTTCTCAAGGTCCAGACTTCAAATCCCAGCAACCACATGGTGGCTCACAAGCACCCATAATGAGATCTGATGCCTTCTTCTGGTGAGTCTGAAGACAGCTACAGTGTACTTACATATAATAAGTAAATCTTAAAAAAAAAGTTCACTGGTAGAATTTTGGAGTTTGCTGATATAAAGTATCATATAATCTGCAAATAGTGGTACTTTGACTTTTTCCCATTCCAATTTGAATCCCCAAATTGATCTTTTTTTGCTGTCTAATTTCTCTAGATAGAAATTTAGATATAATATTGAATAGATAGGAAGAGAATGGGCAACCTTGTCTTGTCCCTGATGTTAGTGTGAGTGCTTCTACTTTTTCTTCATTTAATTTGAATTTGGCTGTTGATTATATATATATACATATATATACATATATATATACATACATACATTGCATTTATTATATTTAGATATGTGCCTTGAATTCTTGATCTCTCCAAGACTTTTCACATGAAAGGGTATTGTATTTTGTAGAGAGTAATTTTTTTTTATTTTTTCAGTATTGAATGAAATGATCATGTGTTTTTTTTTCCTTGAGTTCGTTTATGTAGTTTATATAGGTTGATGGATTTTCATATACCGAGCCATTCTCCTGCATTCCTGGGACAAAGCCTACTTAATTTTGGTAAATGGTGGTTTTGATGTGCTCTTGGATTTTGTTTGTGAGAATTTTATTGAGTATTTTTCCATCAATATTCATAAGTGAAATTGGCCTGAAGTTCTCTTTTGTGTTGTATCCTTGTATGGTTTAGGTATCAAAGTAACTGCTGCTTCATAGAATGAATTAGGTAGTGTTCGTTTTGTTTTTATTTTGTGGAATCTTTGAGGAGTACTGGCATTAGTCTTCTTTGAAGGTTTGATAGAATTCTGTACTAAAACCTCTGGCCCTGGGCTTTTTTTGTTTAGGAGAATATAATGACTTTTTCTATTTCATTAGGGGTTATAGGACTGTTTAGATAGTTTACCTGTTTTTGACTTAACTTTGGTACATGGTATCTGTCTAGAAAATCATCCATTTCATACAGAGTTTTCATTTTTAAAATATAGGCTTTTGTAGTAGGTTCTGACAACTTTTTAAAAAAATTTCTTAAGTTTCTGTTGTTATACATCTCCCACTTCTTTTCTGATTTTGTTAATTTGGATATTGTCTCTGTGCTCTTTAGTTAGTTTGGCTAAGGATTTATCTATCTTGACTTTCTCAAAGAACCAGCTCTTTGTTTTGTTGTATCTTTCTCTCATTCTCTTTGCTTCTAACTGGTTGACTTCAGTCCCAAGTTTGACAATTTCTTGTCATCTACACCTCTGGGTATGTTTGCTTCTCTCTGTACTAGAGATTTCAGGTATGCTGTTAAGTTGCTTGTATAGGATCTCTACAATTTCTTTATGAAGGGACTTAGTGCTATGAACTTTGATCTTAACACTGCTTTCATTGTATCTTATAAATTTGGGTATATTGTGTCTTCATTTTCACTGAAGTCTATAAAGTTTTGATTTCTTTCTTTCCTTCTTTCTTCCTTTCTAACTTTCTGAGCAAGTTATCACTGAGCAGAGAGTAATTCAGTTTGCATGACTATGTGGGCTTTCTGTTGTTTTTGTTGTTATTGAAGTCCAGTTTTAGTTCAGGGTGATCTGATAGAAAGCATGGGATTATTTTAATCTTCTTGTATCTGTTGAGTCCTGTTTTGTGTCCAATTATATGGTCAATTTTGGAAATAGGTTCCATGAGGTGCTGAGAAGAAGGCATATTCTCTTATTTGGCATGAAAGGTATAGATATCTGTTAAGTCCATTTGATTTATAACTTCTGTTAGTTTCACTGTGTCTGTTTAGTTTCTGTTTCCATGACTTGTCCATTGGTGAGTGTTGGTTATTGATGTGCAAGTTTCAATGTGTGTTTTGAGCTTCAGTAAAGTTTCTTTTACAAATGTGTGTGCCCTTACATTTGGAGCATAAATGTTCAGAACTGATACTTCCTCTTTATGGATTTTTCCTTTGGTGAATATGAAGTGTCCTTCCCCATCTCATTTGATAACTTTGGTTGAAAGTCTATTATATTGGATATCAGAATGGCCACTCTAGCTTGTTTCTTGGGACCATTTGCTTGGAAAACTTTTTTCCCCTTCCTTTTCTTTGAGGTAGTGTCTGTTTTTGTCACTGAAGTGCTTCTTGTATACAGCAAAATGCTGATATATAAACAGATGGTTTATGTATCCAGTCTGTTAGCTTGTATCCTTTTATTGGGGAATCAAATTTATTGATGTTGAGAGATATTAAGGATAGATGATTCCTGTTATGTTTGTTGCTGGAGCTTGTACTATGTATGTTTGTGTGCATGATTCTCCTCGTTTGCATTTGTTGTGATATGTTAAATTTAACATCTTGCTTGTGTTGGAGGGCATAGTAACTTGTGCTAGCAGTTGTATTCTGTCAGGGTCTGGATGACATCTGTCCAGGATCTTCTGGCTTTTAGAGACTCTGTTGCAAAGTTTAGTGTAATTCTGATAGTTGTGCCTTTTTATGTTAGTCTTTTTCCCTTATAGCTTTTAATATTCTTTCTTTGTTCTGTGGATTTAGTGTTTTGATTATTATGTGATGAGATTATCTTTTCTGGTCCAATCTATTTGGTGTTCTGTAGGCTTCTTGTACATTTATGGCTACCTCTTTCTTTAGGGTAAGGAATTTTCTTCTATGATTTTGTTGAAGATATTTTCTAGCCCTTTGAGCTGGGAATCTTCACCCTCTTTTACTCCTATTATTTTTAGGTTTGATCTTTCTATTGTGTCCAGAATGTCATAGATATTTTGCATTAAGAGATTTTTGAATTTTGTATCTTCTTTGACTGTTGGGTCAATAAGCTTATATGGTATCTTCTATGCCTGCAATTCTCTCCTCTATCTCTGTATTCTGTTGGTGATGTTTGCATCTGTAGATACTGATCTCTTTCCTAAGTTGTCCATCTTCAGGGTTGCCTCCATTTGTATTTTATTTATTATTTCTATTTACATTTTACATCTCTGACAATTTTGTTCAATTTCTTCACCTGCTTGATTCTAGTTTCCTATATTTCTTTGAGGAATTTATTTGTTTCCTCTTTAAGGGCTTCTGCCTCTTTGCCTGTGTTTCCCTGTATTTGTTAAGGGAATCATTTACATCCTCCTTAAATGCCTCTATCATCTTCATGAGATGATTTTTTTTTTTTGTCAGAATCTTGCTTTTCAGAACTGTTAGGGTATCCAGAGCTTGCTGTAGTGGGAGAACTGGGTTCTGATGGTACCAAATTACATTGGGTTCTGTCACTTATGTTCTTGTGATTGCCTCTTACCATCTGGTTACCTTTGCTGTTAAATGGCATGGGTTCTTATGTCTGAAGCCAGCATCCTTAGAGGAAGGTAGAGGTCCCAGGTGAGAATTGGTATTCTGGAGGCAGTCAGTACTGTTTCTATTTGTTTGGCCAGGGGGCTCCTGTGTCTCTGGTTAGATCAAGCCTCCTATGTCCCTTATTAGGGCAGACTCCCTGTGTTCCTGACCAGGACGAACCTCCTGGGAGATAGGCAGGCTCTGGGCTCCAGGGTCAGGATCTGCTCCAGTTGTAGATGGAGGTGAAAACACCAAGGCCTATGCCCCTAGTTAAGGTAGACCTCCTGTGTCTCTGGTTCTTGCAGACCCTCTGAGAGACAGGCAGGCTGTGTCTCTGGTTACTGCAGACTTCTTGGGAAGCAGGCAGGCTATAGGGTGGGGGAGGGGATCTGGCCCAGGTTGGGAAGCAGACAGGAAGGAAGGTGGATCTTGGCAGGATGGGTAGGTCACTCATCAACTGTGCTCTGTGGGTTTCCCAGCTGACTTTAGAATTTTGGTGGGAAGGAGTCTCACCTGTGTCCCTGGTTACTCTGGACCTCCTGAGAGGAAGACAAGCTGTAGGGTGTGGAAGCTATATTAGTCTTTTACATATAAAACCTTTACAAGTTGTTTGATTTAGACTTAAGTGTATTTAAATTCTTCCTTTTCTGTTTTAGAGCATATTGGCTTTATGTATCTCTATTCTTTAATTATCTAATTCATTCTGTTAGTATTTCAGGAACAATGAACTTTTATATAAATTAAGAAAAATGTAAATATATATTTTCTCCCATTTATTCCATTTCTGAAACCTATTTATGTTGCTTAGAATATTGCTTAACATCTTCTTAAGTTGTCCTCTATTTATGACTTTTTTAGCATTGAAATCACTTTAAATATACCAATTACTTTTCATTAAACCACAGATTCAATGCAATAACATCAAATTACAGGAGAATTCATCATGGGTGTTAAAAATGTATTTGCATACAGGGCCAATCTAATGGGTAGAGTATAGCTAAAAAAATTTTTAAAATAAAAAGTACAACATTGTACTTTAAAAAAAATTTAAGGCCTCTTTGCTGAAAACAACACCCATGACTCACTGAAGATAAAGAGGTTGATCTGGTGCCTACTTAGAACCTCCACACATGTGAACACAGTGTCTTTGGTAAGGGTAGGTACTCTGCAAACTATCAAAAAAGAAACTGTGAAAAAACAAGCCACCTACAAACCTTTTATATCTACAATCATATACTGCCTGCAAGATATGCTAGGGTATGGTGATATGAAGTTGTGGAAGTAACCAACCAGTTTCTGATTTGACTTAGGCCCTCTTTGCGAAATAGAACCTATACTTGACACTGCTTAGGTGATCAAAAACCAGAGACTAGGCAATACAAGGACAACCAGGGTAAAGCCAAATACTACTGAGAAAAAAGAGAGAAAAAAAGAAAAAAGACCTTCAATCCCCAATCCTAATGATATTCTGATATCTTCATAGATCTGTGCCTTATTTGGGCATCATCTGAGAGGTTTCCTCAAGCAGCAGATAGAAACAAATGCAGAGACCCACATTCAGATACAACACCACACACACACATACACACACACACACACACACACACACACACACACACACGCACACGCACACACACAGAGAAGCAAAGAGATGTAGAGAGAGACAGAAAGACAGAGAAATAGAGAGATGGAGAGAGACAGGCAAAGAGAGACATTGTAACACACAGCTGTCAAGGATGTTTCTCCATTCAAATCCCTTCTTCAGAGCTCAGGAAATAAGAGGCAGAAAGAGTATAAGAGCCAGAGGAGATTGATGACACCAGGAAAATAAGATTTTCTGAACCAACTAAGCAAGGGGAGTCCCTTGATTCTGTGGGGGCTTGATGATCCAGGATTGGCGAATGCTAGGCCACTGAGGCAGGAATTAGTAGGCAGGTGGGGGAGCACTCTCCTGGAGGCAGGGGGAAGGAGGAAGAGATAGGGAGTTTGTGGAGGGGAAACTGGGAAGGGAGATAACATTTGAAATGTAAATACATAAAACAATCAAAACTATAAAAGGAGGCATCTAGAGAATAATAATAACGTTAAATAATATAAGATGAAACAAAGCTTGACAAACCAGATAAGTCAAAACAAACAGAAGAAAAAGAGCCAAAGAAAAAGCACAAGAAATACATATAGATGCAGAGACATACACAAAACTAGGTGCCAAAATACGAACATAAAAATGTGTAAGGTTAAAAATATGGTCTGAAAAAACATTATGAAACAGTGAGCCTTTGTACTGGCTAGTTTTGTGTGTCAACTTGACACAGGCTGGAGTTATCACAGAGAAAGGAGCTTCAGTTGGAGTGCCTCCATGAGATCCAGCTGTGGGGCATTTTCTCAATTAGTAATCAAGGGGGTAGGGCCCCTTGTGGGTGGTGCCATCTCTGGGCTGGAAGTCTTGGTTTCTATAAGAGAGCAGGCTGAGCAAGCCAGGGGAGGCAAGCCAGTAAAGAACATCTCTCCATGGCCTCTGCATCAGCTCCTGCTTCCTGACCTGCTTGAGTTCCAGTCCTGACTTCCTCTAGTGATCAACAGCAACGTGGAAGTAAGCTGAATAAACCCTTTCCTCCCCAACTTGCTTCATGGTCATGATGTTTGTGCAAGAATAGAAACCCTGACTAATACACCCTCCAAACATGACATTGGGTATATTTTGGCCATTTGCTCTTCATGGGGGCCTTACCTAAAAAGTGGTTTGTATCCCTAGTGAGATTCAGTTGGGGAAACTTAACTTTTATTTGTGAGTGTTTATCTATTGGAGATTGCTTCAGAATTAGTGATGGGGGCAATTGTTGACACACCCTGTCAGTGTTGAGACCCTACCTGGCACAGATGCATGTGGGTCCTGGACATACTGCCACAGTCTCTGAGAGTTCATATATGCATCTATCCTACTGTGGTTACGAGGACATGCGTCTTTGGTGATCTCCATTCTCTCTTGCTCTTATCCTCTTTCTGCCTTCTCTTCCATATGCTTCCTTGAGCCTTTAGGTGAGGAATTTGATGGAGATATCCCATTTAGGATTGAGTGTTCCAAAATACTTCATTCTGTGCACATGGTGTAACTTTGGGTCTCTGTTATTTGTTCTTGTCTGCTACAGGAGGAAGTGTCTCTATTGAAGGCTGAGCAAGGCTCTGATGTACGAGTATCACAGAATGTCATTAGGTATCGCTTTATTGGTAAATTCCTTTAGAAGAACACTAGTGTTTCATTTCCTGCTAAGTCCCTGGTCTTTCTAGTCTCAAGTTATTGGCTACCTAAACAGTGTCAGGTATGGTATGAAACTTAAATGGTATGAAACTTAAATCAGATCTTGGATGGTTATTCCTATATGCTTTGTGCCTCTGTTATGCAAGCATATCTTGTAAGCAGGTCATCACCGTAGATTCAATGATACAAAGTTGGGTTAGAATTTACCTTTCTTCTTTAGCAGTGTGCAGAATACCTTCTAGTTGCATGAATGTTGGTCTATAGTGGTGAAGTCTCTAAGAAGGCACCTGATCAACTTCTCTGTATCCAGTGAGCTGTATATGTACTATCATCAATAATAGGAATTGATCATCAGTTTGTAGGAGCAACAAATAGCTTTGGCAATAGTAGGTTGTTTAGGAGTTGCCATGGGTCCCCTCTGACCAATAGCTCAATTATATGTATCCTATTTCTCAGTATTGTGAACTTCATTTGGTCATGAGAGATATTCAGTTCCGTCTCTGTTTCCCCTGTTAGTTGGTGAATTCATTTACATCACACACACACACACACACACACACACGAGATTAGGAAACTTCTACTTAAGAACCAGCTATACCACCACTCTTGGGTATCTACCCAGATTCTGAATATTGTTGCAGAGGAACTTGTTCAACCATGCCTATTACTACTCTATTCATAATAGTGAAAAATTGGAAATACAACCTTGATGTCTATCAATGAAAGACTGGATAGAGAAGACATAGTACATGTACACAACTGAATATCACCCACCCATCAAAAAACCAAAATACTAAAATTTGAAGGTAAATGGACAGATCTACAAGAAAAACAAAATAACAAAACCAAACTCATCCTGAGAGAGGAAACTCACACCCAGAAAGACAATTATGGTATTCATTCTCTTATATGTACATGTTAGCTGTAAGAGTTTGATACTCAAGCTATTATATGGATAACCATGAAGGCTATGTAAGCTATATAAGGATGATCAGGAAGGAATGGATCTCCATAGGAATATGTGGTGGTGTAAATATGTTTGAGCCATGGAAAGTGGCACTATTAGAAGGGGTTACCTTTTTTTGGAGGAAATGCATCACTGTGGGGATGGGCTTTGAAGCCCCATTGAGTGCACTAGTGTCAGTCTTATCCTAGTAGCCTTCAGATCAAGATGTGCATGTATATCTAAGCTATGCTTCCGGTCCCATGCCTGCTTGCATGCTGCTATGCTTCCTGCCTTGATGATAATGGACTGAACTTCTGAAACTGTAAGCTAGCCTCAATTAAATGTTGTCCTTTACAAGAGCTGCCTTGGTCATGGTGGCTCTTCACACAATGGAAACCCTAACTAAGACAGAAGGGGAGGTAAAATATATAGTTATAGATAGATGATGGTGTTTAACAGAAAGTAGGATCAAATTGGACAGGGAAGCATTAAGCAGGGTTACAGAGGTAAAACAAGGGCAAGACAGCTGAAATAAGGGCCATTCTGAGGGATCATATATTTCTGATAGTTTGAAACATGAGTATGACATAAGAAGATGTGACTTAATGTTAAAATTATTTTGGTCTTCTCTGAAGTTCCTGAGTTTATTCCTTGGTGCTCATCATTGTTTGTTATATTTTGATTATAGCTTCTTCTTTTATAGTACTTATTACAGCCTACTCACAGTAGTGAGTTAGTGTCCCTTCTTGAGAAATAACTTGTATTATCTTTGTCTCATGGACAGATGAGTATGGAATTGTTTTCTTTTTTTATGTTGTGATGTTACTATAGTAAATGTTTGTTTGAAATAAGATTCTAAGGTGGAATACTTTTCTGTATATTTATAATGTATATATAACAGTTTCTCAAAAAGTCAGGACTCATTTTTATGATTCCTTTAAGATCTCAGATTTATGATTCTCTTAAGAAAACTCAACCCTTTCACAATAATTACAATTGCATTTGACATTACCTAACTTAGTTTCAATGTTTTTTCTTAATATTTTCTATATTCTACTGGTACATATATATTACTGAACAAGTTGTCAAAAACAAAATTTAAATTTTCATTGCCATATTAATCACTAATTAATAGAATGTCAAAAGTAGATTCAGATATATGATTAAAAGCCTATGAGCTATTAATGACTGTCACTATATGTCACCTGGATAAATTCTGCATTATTATATTGCCCGGATTATAAGCACATATTCATATTTAATGAACTATGGGAATTCTATTTAGAAAAAAGAGGAAAATTTCACAAGACTGACAGAACACATAGAACTAATAATTATAAAACTAGAATTCCTAATAAATAGGTCTTGAAATTATAGCTAGATGATCATTAAAATCTCATGAGCATTTTAATGATATTAAATGTTTAAAAAATCAAAACAACCCTGAGATTCTACCTCACACCAGTCAGATTGGCTAGGATAAAAGACTCAGGTGACAGCGGATGCTGGAGAGGTTGTGGACAAAGAGGAACACTACTTCATTGCTGGTAGGATTGCAAACTGGTACAACCACTAGAAATCAGTGTGGCGGTTCTTCCGGAAATTGGACATAGTTCTACCAGAGGACCCAGCTATACCACTCCTGGGAATATACCCAGAAGATGCTCCAACATGTAATAAGGACACATGCTTCACCATGTTCATAGCAGCCTTATT
>JADRCD010209652.1:23701-38244 GCA_019843815.1 Montemys delectorum | reverse complement strand
AGGATGACATTTAATTGGGGCTGGCTTACAGATTCAGAGGTTCAGTCCATTATCATCGTGATGGGAAACATGGCAGCATCTAGGCAGATATGGTGCTGGAGAAGAAGCTGAGAGTTCTACATCTTGTTCCAAAGGCAAACAGGAGAAGAGTGACTTCCAAGAAGGTGGGGGGAGAGTCTCAAAGGTCACCCCCACAGTGACACTCTTCCACCAACAAAGCCACACCTACTCCTACAAGGCCACATCTCCTAATAGTGCCACTTCCTGAGCCAAGCATATTCAAACCAAAACATTCTACTCCCTTGCCCCCATAGGCTTGTTCAAACACATGAGTCTAATGGGGGCCATACCTAGCCATAGCATAATGCAAAATACATTTAGTCCAACTTTAAAAGTCCCCATAGTCTATCACAGTCTCAAAAATGTTTAAAAGTCCAAAGTTCAAAGTCTCTTCTGAGATTCATCCAATCACTTAACTTGTAATCCCCTATAAAATCAACATTAAAAAGCAGATCACATACCTCAGACATCACAGGATATATATTACCATTCCAAAATGACATATTGTGGAAATCCTGGTCAAAAGCAAGATCAAAAACCAGCTGGGGAACCTCCAAACTCTGCATCTCCATGTCTGATGTTAAAGCACTCATCAGATCTCCAACTCCTTTCTGCTTTGATGACTGCAACACATTTCTTTCTCCTGGGCTAGTTCCACTCTGTTAGCAGCTTTCCTCAGCAGATATCCTATGGCTCTGGCATCTCTAACATCTTGGGGTCTCCAAGTTAATTTCAACTTCACAGCTTCTTATTCCAGTGTCTGGGATCCACACATGATCTTCTGGGCTCCTCCAAAGAGTTTGGGTCACTTCTTCAGCTCTGCCCTCTGTGGCACTCCATAGACTCTGTTCTCTGTAGACTCAAGTTGATCCATTCCACTGCTGCTACAGTTCTTGGTGGTCATCCCTTGGCACTGGCAACTCTAATTTGCCAGTGTCTTCCACTGCATCTAAGCTTCACCAATAGCCTCTCCTAGTCTTTCTTCTTGATGCCAAGCCTCAACTTCTTTACATGATCCCTTCAGTCCTGGACTGATAAAAACCAGTACCATATGGGTGACTCTTACACATTTCCAAGTCCAGCTGAGAAATGAGGTACAACATTGGCTATCTCTAGAACACAGATTCTTTGTGCTCTCAGAAAACAATTCCCAGAAGATTTCACCTCAGTGATGCTGGTGTCTTCTTAATCTGGTAATCTTCTTGATGCTGGTAATTATGTTTAGCCTGTGTCTTCCATTTCTTTTTAAGCTGAATTGTAGTTCATTCCAGATTAAGAGTTCAAATGCAAACAATAACCCAAGTAAACAATAAGTTTAGCTGGGTGGGATCTTGCCCTGAGGTCACCACTCCCTTAATCTGTTCATCTCCTCATAGGATGTAGCTTCATTGTACTTTCTAGTGCCCTTTTATTACTTGAAAACACATTTTGTATTTTTCCTTTCTAAGCTTGCTGTGCTTGGTCAGAACACTCCTTATAAGACTGAACCACAGGATAAAGTCTAAACTATGCGTTTTTGAGACTTCCTTTTTCAATGCTATTAATTTGAAACGTTTCACTTTAGCCTCAGGCAGACTCTTCAGACAAGGACAAAAAGCAGCCACATTCTTCACCCAAATATCACAAGAACAGTCTCTAGGCAGCATACTAGCATTCTCCTCCTTTGGAAACTCTTGAGCCAGGCCCCCACAGTTCAAATCCCGCTCAGCACTCATGTCTTCCATATTCCTACTAGGATGGCACATTAAACCCAACTTAAAGCATGCCACTGCTTCCTAAAGTCCCCAAATCCACATTCCTGCAAACAGAAGCATGGTCAGGCTTATCACAGCAATACCCCAGTCCCTGGTACCAACTTATGTGTTAGTTTGGGTTTCTACTGCTGTGAAGAGACACCATGACCAAGGCAACTCTTAAAAAGGACATTGAATTGGGACTGGCTTACAGGTTCTGAGGTTCAGTCTAGTATCATCACTGTGGAAAGCATCCAGGCAGGCCCAGCGCTGAAGAAGGAACCGAGAGTTCTATATATGGATTTGAAGGCAACCAGGAGAAAACGGACTTCTAGTAACCTAGGAGGAAGGTCTCAAAGGCCACCCCCATGGGGACACACTTCCACCAACACTGACACACCTACTCCAACAAGACCATGCCTCCTAATAGTGCCACTTTCCAGACCAAGCATACTCAAACCACCACAGAGGTATAGGGGATGAAGATAAAAATGCAGTCTTGGGGAAAGAGAGGTGATTTGGCAGTTTAGAGCACCTTCTGAACCGGGATTTTTAGACCACGAGATGGACTGTGGACTGCAGCTTTTCACCCTGCTTGAAACTTACTTAACAATTTCACGCCACCTGCTGAGACTGTCGAGGACAGGCAGGTGGATAAACTAAATCCGTCAGTGCATCCTGCTGTACCGTGCGCAGGGGAGCATAGTGACAATAATGGAGATGGCTAATCCCTAGTGTGTATTAGAGTACCACCTTCCTGGAGGTCTACTGATATGACATTAGCCGCAATGACAGTATGGAGAAGGGATGGGGCTGGTGGGAGGGGCAGGTGTGGTGGGAGGAACAGGCCTGGCAGGGGGAGGTCCACAACATCTGTTTCCTACCTTTTAACTTGGAGAAGCTACAATGTAGGGGATTGTTAATTCTTGTTCCAGAGAGCCAGAGTGGGGGAGGAGGACAGATAAGATGCTTGACAATGCGAACCCTTAATCCCCGAACTCAGTATGCTAAAGTATGAAGAGAGCTCCAGGCTTGCTCAGGGTATGTGACAGCCTGTCTCAAAATAAGTTCTGTATATGTAAAAACTTTAATGGCATAGGGGAGTTATCAGGGATGACAAATGACAAGAGAAGAAGTACACCAAGAGAAGTCAGAGTGCGGAGTACAACTCTGAGCTGGGTATGGTGGCATGCACCCATCATCCCAGCACTCAGAAGACTGAGGCCAGAGCACCATAAGCTCAAGCCCTGCCTGGGTTACCCAGCAAGACTATAAACAAACAAATGTAAAGTTATAGCGACACATGATTATTTTCCTTTATCATTAATAAATGATTAAATTATGCTAAATAACAGAGTTTATGATATTAAACTTAGTATCATTTACTATCTATAAAGAGATGGTATATTTTCAAAATGTACTAAGTTGATTGAAATGAACATTTTGTTTGAAGGCACTCAGACTGAAATTTTGCTTATGGTTCCCATAGTGTTGCTTTATTCTAATAGGTAAATGAAGTGTGTATTTGTGAACCAAAGATTAAGATTGTATTTTAATAAACTAGCACTAATGATAAACTTACATTTCATTGCATGTGTTAGCTGTTCAAATTGATGCTGAGCAAAAATCTGAAGTTTATCTTTTGGTAGACCACCTTGAGAAAGATCTTGAAGTAAACTTGTATCTAAATTTTGAAAAGTAAAAATATACTTTTAAAATATAACATTATAGGTACTTTTCATAAATTGTGATCAATTGTATAATAATATAAATTTTCATAGATGATTCCTACTAATGCAGTTGACAACATTAAAATATTGACTTATAATTGAAACATAATGGTAATTATGTTTAGTCTTATTGCTATTTTTCAAAAGGGATATAGAATATTTAATATTGTTTTTCTCCAAGTTTCTATGAAATAATCAGTCAAAGATAAGTTACTTATACAACGAATACAAGCAATCCAAAGAGTAATGCAGAAAATAAAAAACAAGATTTATTCTCCAATACTGAAATTTCTGAATCATTAATCAATGAACTTCATTGTTTAATTTTGAAATCAGTGAATTTCATGATTAACTTCATAAGTGATTAATCAATGAATTTCATTAATTTAGAAATCAAAACAAGTACCTTCATTTTCATTTAAAATAAAGTCCACTGGGTTACTAACACCTAGGCTTGAACAGCGAGGTAGCAACAGGATGACCTTCACATTCTGTAACCGGTGATCTTTTGGTTCAATGCTAAGAAATGTTTCATGAAGAATTTCAATATCTGAGAAGAAAAAACAGCAAACAAACAACTCATGTTAAATATTCAAAATCTGAATTCTGAATGCAGCATGTGATCGTAGCTCTTCAAATCCTCAAAACTAAAATTCCACAAAACTAAACACAACGTAGTTAGAAAAGGAAGCTGTTCTTCTCTGTTAACATCCTAAAGTTATCCAAGTGATTTGCTTCCTTTTTTAAGATTTTTTTTTTTTTTTTAGCTCTGTGTATGTGTGCGGGTATGTCATATGTGTGGTTACTCAGAGAGATCAGAAGAAGGTATGGAATGAATCCCCTGAAACTGAAATTATAGGCTGTTGTAAATAGCCCAACTCGGGTGATCAGAACTGCTCAGGTCCTTTGCAACAGCAGTAGTGCATGCTCTTAATCACACAGCCATCTCTTCTGCCCTGCCCCTTTATTTAAAAAATAAAAGTAGATTTACGTATATGAGTGTTCTGCCTCCATGTGTGCATGTGTACCACATACATGCCCGGCTCCCATAAAGGTCAGAAGAAGATACTGGATGCCCTCAAACTGGAGTTATAGATGGTCGTAATCCACCATGTAGAAGCCACATACGAAACCTGGGTCTTCTGTAACCACTGAGCCGACTTTCCAGACACAAATCCTCTTAATTAAAAATTTACTTATTTATCCCAACTGCTCGCTAAGGGGTGTGTGTGTGTGTGTGTGTGTGTGTGTGTGTGTGTGCTGTTAGTTCTTATTGTCAATTTGACACAGTCTAGAATCACCTGGGAAGGGGAATATCAGTTGAAAAATAGTTCCCTCAAGCAGACTGGACTACGAGAATGTCTTTGGGGGCATCTTCTTGATTGATGTAGGAAGGCCCAGCCCACTGTGGGTAGCACTATCCCTAGGCAAGTGGACCTGGGCTGGATAAGAAAGCTAGCTGAGCATGGACCAATAAGTAGCCTTCTCTATGGTTCCTGCCTTCACATTCGTACCTTGACTTCTTATCCTGGCTATCCTCAGTGATGGATTGTGACCTGGAAGTATAAGCTAAAATAAACTATTTCCTTCCCAAATTGCTTTTTGTTAGAGTGTTTCATTACAGCAACAGAAATCAAACTAAAACAGCCTTTAAATCTGTCATTTGGTAAGTTAAGACAGGAAGATCAAGGGTTTAAGGGCTGCCTGACATTGTGTGCTTATGCTTGTGCGTGTGCGTGTGTGTGTGTGTGTGTGTGTGTGTGTGTGCATGTGTGTGTGTGTGTTTAAACATTTATCCTTCTTATTACACTATAACGTAAGTTTCACTGCTATATTCACAAAACAAAACAAAATTAATATCATGACACCTAAGACAGTGATTGGCAGATCGATGTGCATAACATACATCAATATATATTTGCTGAATAAATCACTTAGTTTTTTTTAGAGCGTTCCCATTATTAGTATCGCTCCTCTAAGTCTCACTAACACTTTACTTGTCTTAGAAATCAATTTCAGATTAGTTAGAAGATGAATATTACATTTGTAAGAGTCATTCACGTTGTTAGGTATGATAATAGTTCATTCTGTATTAAATCCCATTATGGATAGATATCGATGTTGTTTCTAGTTTCAGGATATGGCAAGTAATAAATATGTTATAGTTTGGATGTGGTCTATCACCAACAAATTCATCTGTTCGAAGCTTGGTCCTCAGGTGGACGCTTCA
This sequence comes from Montemys delectorum, assembly GCA_019843815.1. Taxonomy (NCBI): domain Eukaryota; kingdom Metazoa; phylum Chordata; class Mammalia; order Rodentia; family Muridae; genus Montemys; species Montemys delectorum. The sequence goes on along the minus strand of JADRCD010209652.1, from coordinate 32,491 downwards.
GGAGGTAAAGTTTATGGAAGGTAATCAGGTGACTTTGGATACTGAAACTAAGGAAGGTCTTATTGAATGACTTAGGCCCCATGAGAGTGGACTATTTTACGGCACCATCACTTGCTTTCTCCGGCCTCTGGCTGCCTAGTCTCACCACGTGAGCTCTTCTTGTATGCAGACCCACAGTTCTGCTGTCTGCCATGCTGCAACGTAGGCAGAAGGCCTCCCAGAGCCAGCAGATGCTGGTGCTCTCGAACGTCCATGACTGTGAGCTAAACAGCCTACTTTTTATAAATTATTTTGCCTCCAGTATTTTGTTAGAATAGGTAATACTTCTATGAATATTGTTGCCTGAAGTTTTGGATGCGCATATTTGCACTAAGTTGGGGGGGGGGGGGGGGGTGAGGAGGTGATCAACACAGACCTAAAATTCTGGGTGTGATTACAGGTTATATGGAACTTTAATAAGTAATTAGATTTTTCCAAACTGGTTATCTAAAGTCACAGCTGCATGAGCAGTGTTGAGACATTTCCAAATGGTAACTACCAATCTTTTCTATTTTAATTATTCTGTAGGTGAGCATTTGCACTGTTGTGATTCTAATTGTAATTCCCTGATTTCCATTGGGGTTTGTTGCTTTTAATGTGAATTTTAGCTTTTGCTCGGGTTATATTTTTTTAAGGTCTATTTATTTCATGTATGTGAGTACACTATTACTGTTCTTCAGACACACGAGAAGAGGACATACACGAGAAGAAGACATCTGATCCCATTACAGATGGTTGTGAGCCACCATGTAGTTGCTGGGAATTAAACTCAGTCCTCTGGAAGAGTAGCCAGTGCTCTTAAGTGCTGAGCCATCTCTCTAGCCACCTGCCATATTCTATTTTTGTGCAATATGTAATTATGTCTCGTATACTTTTCCCTATTGAGGTATGTGGGTTTGTTATAATCATTATCATCATCATCATGTGAGTGTATGTGTGTATGTGTATGTGCATGAGTGTGTGCATGCATGCCATGATACACCAGTGGAGGTCAAAAGACAACTTCTATTTCTACCTTTGTAAAGGTTCCAGAACTCAGATCATCAAACTTGCACAGCAAGGTCACTTTACCCAAGGCATATCTTGCCAGGCCAAAGTATGTGGTTTTTATTGTTAATTCATAAGAGTTTTTAAACATGATAGATAAAATCGATTGATATATTTCTATAATTTGTCATTTTATTACTATGCAGAACTTTTTACTTTTTTCTGGTGTCCAGTTAATCAGTCTTCTATGGTCAATGAGTTATACACTGTACTGAAGAACTCTCAAGTTGTCCCCCCAGGTCACGAAGCATTTCTCCCATAACATATTCCTAGATGTGCACATGAAATGAAGTACCAGTTTTCCTTCTTGCAGGGTTTACAAAAGAGATCATCTCTTCCCCCAGCATTCTGCAGCGATGCCTCCGTCCTAACGGTAGTAGTGTATGTGCAAGCCTTGTCGAGACTCTACCTGCCTCTTTGTATTATTTATCCACACAAACATGGCATCCATTGTTGTAGATCTTTACATATGAGGTGGTTTGAATATGTTTGGTCCCCATAGACTCCATGTGCTTGAGCTTGGCCCATGGGGCATGGCACTATTAGGAGGTGTGGCCTTGTTAGAGGAAGTGTGTTGCTGTAGGGGTGAGCTTTGAGGTCTCTATGCTCAAGTTGCACCCAGTGTGGAATTCTAGTCCCCTCCTGGGTGCCTGCAGAAGACATTCTCTTCCTGATGCCTTTGGATCAAGACGCAGAACTCTCAACTCCTTCTCCAGCACCATGCCTGCCTGCATGCTGCCATGCCTTCTGCCAAGATGATAATGGACTAGACCTCTGAAACTGTAAGCCAGACCCAATTAAATGTCTGTCTGTATAAGAGTTGTCTTGATTATGGTGTCTCTTCACAATGATATAAAACACAAACTAACGACAACATATTATTTTCTCATCATAATGCAATAAAAGTTAAAAAAAACCAAAAACCAAAAACCAAACAAACAAAAAAGACAATATATTAGAAAAATGTTTTGTAAAGTAAATCTTTCTCCCCTTGTTTTCATCTTCAGTAAGTTCTGGTTGGTATGTTTGGCCCTCTTCCTTAAGATTTATTTTTTACTGACGAGTACATGGTGAGGAGCTTGTGCATGTGTATGGGCATATCCATTCTCAGCCTGAAATTCTTCTCCATTCTTTTCCTCTCCCCCCCCCCCCTTATTTGGTAGTGACAATCAAACCCAGGGAATCACACATGCTCTGCACATCTCCCCTTACTGGGCTCCCCTAACCTATTTACTTCTTATTTGTACACACTGAAGTTTTGTATTTCTAGAATATTCTTTTGGCTTGTATTACAGTTCGCATCCTACAGCTTACCTTAGTTGCTGCTTAGTAACTAAGCTGGGAACGCTGGCTGCAGACGGCTGTGCTTTGCCTTCATTTCTCAGCAGCTTTGCAGTATTAACTTACTTGATGTAGCCTGCCTAGCATACAAGCTCATAACCATTAGTCCTAGCTGGAGTCCACAGCTGGCAGATCCAGTATCCACATCCTCTGTAGATCTCATTCCCAGCTAGTCTTTGATTCATATCTACTACTTCTCAGGCTCAGGGCTAAAATGATGGTCTCTTTTTCTTTGCAGGTTAGTATTGTTGAGCCTTCTTTTGTTTATTTTTAACTGAGTACTAGATGTTGTGTTTGGAAATATTTAGAAGATAACTGGAAAGTTAGAATTTTTTTCCCCAGAGAGAATTTACCCTGCTTATTACAGATAGTGTGGGCCTGTCTAAGACCATACATCCCGGGTCACCTTAATTCAATTAGAAATTAAGGTTGAAGAAATATAGGGTTCTACTGTTGCTTCTACTTGCTTGAAAATCAAGGACTAGCCACTATCCAGGGTATACTTCTGTGTTCCAAATAAAACCCCAATTTCCAGGCTACCTTCCCTTGTCAAGCCTGCAATTGTATACTTTTTGTCTTTCTGGCTCTGTGACTCTATCAACAATTTTGTTGACTTTTTCAGCCTCACTAAACCTCTAGTAAAATGTGGTCTTTTCTTTTCCTAACCCAAGGAGCACTTAAAAATGATTCATGAGCATAAAAGACTTCATTTCTATCCTCTCCTGTTTTCTTTGTTAAGTAAACATCTATGCTAATATCTTCTTATCTACTAAATACCTGATAAGCCTTGGGTCAGATGTTAGTCTGTCAGAGAGAAAATCAAACTCACTTATGAAATACCAAGGTGTTAGTTACTTTAACCTAGAGCTATTAAACTAGTATTAAACACAATGCAGATTTGTGAGGGTGTTAGAAGGATGGTTCCCATATGGTTTATATTACAAAAAATAGTAAAGTCAAACACTTTTAACATTTCTAAATTCCTGCAGAACGCTAATCATCAAATAAACATTGGCACATACTTTCACATCCCATTTTTGTAAAAAGTTTCTTTGCATCAGAATCCTTCTCTTCTGATTGTATTCCACATACAAATATTTTTGAAGTGTTACCACTTGTTAAGATGGCCATATGGGCAACGGTGTACCACGAGCCCGTGTTGACCATTAGGACATCATCATCCATGTTCATCAAGGCTTTCACAGAGTGGACGGCTAGACTTCGAGACTTGTCCTACAGAGAAGAGTATAATTACAATTTGAAAGTGTGTAACAGAGAAATAAGCTGACTTACTTTTACTTTAAATGAAAACCAGCACTTGGTGGGAAACCTAAAAAGGTATCTGATCTATTTTAGTAAAGCATGTTAATATATGTCTACATGGAAGGTAACAAGAATAACTGACAAACGTGTTTAAAACAAAAGGCTTTCTCGTTTCACCCCCAATTACATCTACCATTTAGTCTCTGTTAGCAACAAGCCAATCCTAAAATCTCAAAGTGTGACATATAGATTACTATGGCTTGGCTTCCATTCTTCTGTGTTGTGAACATTTTTAGTCACATGTGCACACAGGTGTCTGTGTGGGGATTTGTGCACATGAATGCAGTGCCTACGGTGGGCCAGAAGGTGTTGTCAGGTCCTCTGGAGCTGGAGTTATAGACAGTAGGGAGAAGCTTGATGTGAGCTTGAAGCTCTCCAGTCCCTTAGCTTCCACTCTTAGTCCTTCATGAAATCCCATTCACCCATTCCTACCATTTTTAATTTCCAATTACACAGTCATTTAAATTGTTGCTACCTCAGACTGGGCAGAAATGATATGATATTCTACCCAAGGATATGGTATGGAAGCTGGGCATAGTGGCATAAATCCATAATCCCGGCACCTTGAAGGCTGGGGCTGGAGGATTGCCATGAGTTTGAGGCTAATCTGAGCAGAGTAAAGAGTTCCAGGATCCTGTCAAGATCCTGTCTCAAGAAAGCCAAAAAGTAGGTACGAGGAAAGGGATAAACCTTAGAGAGCTAGGTCAATCTACCTTCCATTCTCTTCCTATTGATATGCATAATAGACTTCTTCCAAATTGAAGTAGTAGTGCTCTGACAGGGAAAGCCTGAGAAAGTACTACACACTGCTTGTTCTATAAGCACTGGTGCTCTATCTTCCTAGAAATGGAAGGAAGGAAGAAGGTCTCATTGTAGCTTCTCCTGAATCCTCTCTTACAAGGAAAAAAAAATCACAGCCTTTTAAAGATGGCAGCTAACAATCTTCCCATTTATGAATATGATGAAGAAAATACATTATTTTAATTTTTCCAGATTTATTATGTGTCCAAATGTTTAGCTTGCATGTATAGGAGGAAGCGAACCACTCGTGTATCTCATGCCCATGAGGGTCAGAAGAGAGTTCTGGATCCTCTGGGACTGGAATCACAGATAGTTGTGACCTACCATGTGAGTATTGGGAATCAAACCTGGGTGCCAGTCTCTACTGTCTAAGAATGTATTGCTTACAACAACTACACGTGGGACGGGGTGGGGGGGCGCTAATTGTAATGAAAATGGTGGCTGGAAAGGGACTCATTTTATTCAAGGTGACAGACCCTCCACCTCAGGCTTGTAAACCCCCCTGAGGTTTCATTTTCAAGTGTGAAGATTCTTTGGGCAAACAGGATTATTTGATTCACAATGAACGCAAATGGTAGTTTACCTGGAAAATAAGTTTATAGTCTTTTATAAGATCTATGTTTAAAAGGTCTGTTTTGAGATGAGCTGGAAAAATTAAGACATTGTAGCAATGCTGGTCTATAGCATAGACCTTATCATTGAGATCCGTTATAGTCTTGACTTTAGCATAACCTTTTCTCCTCAAATTACTATAGACTTCTTCAAGGCTGTAAATATAAACATAATTACAAACAGGGTGCACTAAAATGTATTTAACGTTAATACATGTTCCTGCGACAACAGAAAACATCACTGTGCACAATACATCTGATAAGACATTCTAGTAGAGCTAAAAGATAATTAGACAAAGAAAATGTTAGCATGTTAGTATAATTTTACCAACAATTTAGTAAAAGATAGTGAGAGCTAAACTTAAATTATGACTTTAATCATTTCCCTAAATGTGGCCTCGACCCTTAGAAAGGTAATTTTTTTTTACATTATCTTAAGATAATCTTTTAAAAGATTATCTTTTAGGGGGCTGGCAAGATGGCTCAGTGGGTAAAAGCACTGACTGCTCTTCCAAAGGTCCTGAGTTTGGATCCCAGCAACCACATGGTGGCTTACAGCCATCCGTGATGAGATCTGACGCCCTCTTCTGGTACATCTGAAGACAGCTACAGTGTGTTACACCAGAGTGAGCGGGGCCGGAGCAAGCAGAGGTCCTAAGTTCAATTCCCAGCAACCACATGATGGCTCACGGCCATCTGTACAGTACAGTGTTCTCATACACATAAAATAAATAAATAAATCTTTAAAAGATTATCTTTTTAAAAGAATGAGGTTTTGAAATATGGATGAAGAACTGAATTGAAATGCATACCTTATTTTAGCAGTATTTATCCAAGCATAAAGAGGCAAAGTCGAGGCCCTTTGTTCCTGTTTCCTAACTGTCTCTGGCAGAATATGGTAAATCGAGAGGGCATCGTGTTTGATTCGACATCTCGCCAATGCGGCAGCCAATTTTGTCTTAAAGCTGGAGACAGAAAACCCATGAACTTGAAACAGGACTACCAATTCTTCATTTGAAACATTAAAAAAAAAATCACATTTAGAACTTTAACAAACTTATCTGTCATTCCATTTCAAACTTTTGAAGACTAAAATAAAAATTTGTGATATTCAAAAATATCTTCTGTCCTGTCTTCTTGCTGTCTCTGGATAGTTATAGCCCCTCAAATATTCATTCACAACATCAATAGTTAGAGAAAACCATTTGAGGGATGAGTGTAGAATTTCAAGCCAGACGAAACAGAAGCTGAACACAGGGTCTGTCACTCACCAGCTGTGTGTAACCTTGAGAAAGCCACTTGCTCCCTCTATTGGCCTCAGTTTCCCCATCTGTAAAGGCAGCCAACTTACCTTAGTGTCAGTGTGTGTATACCAACCGAAAGAGTTAGCCCAGGACTAACATGTAGCAGGCAGTGATCATAGTCTGGTTAATGATGTTAAGATGACAAGAGTATAATGTTGATAATACGCAAAAGATTTCATTAATCCCTATCAAATCCTGCTTGGTTCTGAATATCCCATGTCTCAAAACCCCAAACAAGAGGAAAGACAAATGTTAGTATCACTGTGAACACCCAATACAGTATAGTGAGTGAAAACAGGATTTTTTTTTTTTGTATGTGTGGCTCTTTTAGAACTTTCCCAGTAGGAATCTAACTGAAATGAAGAAAAAAATAAGAAATAGATGTCACAAAGGCCAAGTACAATCTGGGGTTTACTTGATGTGAATTAAAAACAAAACAAAACAAAACCAAAACAAACAAACTAAAACAGGGTGCAGAACTTGCTGATAAATGTGCTGCCCAGTTACCATTTCCGCACCAAGTGCTGGGCACTGCTTTCTTTTCCTTATGCCATTCAAAACAAACTCCCTAGGCTTAACATCATATCCACTTACCAACATAAAACCCTTAATTAGTAGGTTCCTCAGGAACACCTGAGGGGGAGGGGTTAGCAAACAGTACACTTATTAGAGCTACAATAAATTGGTTGTATCTAATTTTATGTCTAAATATCACAGAATCATAGCAGGAGACACTTAAAATGATCATATATTAATGCCCACCAAAGAATACACATAAAAATTATGGATCACTCTTCTATGAGATGCATAGGTAGATACTTGATAATAGAATGTTTTGATAAAAAGATTATTTCCAAATTCTAACTGAGGTCAAGTTTGCCATAATAAGTGCTGTTGAGTGAATTACCCAATTGATTTCTGCTATCACAGCTGCCCAACTGTCTCATTTACCTTTACCAGCTTTCCTATTACACACACAGTCGGAGATTCCTTCCTAAACGTTATATAATTCTAAACCTAAATCTTAAGTGAATTCTATTACCCATAGAACAGAATCTTTAAGCTTTATCACAATGTATTAGGATATAGTAATTTAGCCTCAACCAACTCTTCCTGCCAGAATCCCACCACTCCCTCCCAGAAATCTATCCTTAGTCACATATGGGCTCTTTGCAAGCCCATAATATGCATGATCCCACCCCTCTAATCTCTCTTCCCTCCCACTCTCCATCTCTCTTCCCTGCCTGGCTTCTGTATCAAATTACCTGAGTTCAAACTTTTCACCAAATACTAGCAGCATGCCTTTAGATTTAGACGACGAACTTTTCTAAGCTATACAAGTAAGTAATTACTTTAGTAATTAAGTATCTAATAAACAGGAATGTTGCAAAGATACTTATGAAAATTTACTTACAGTCAGGCTAGTCAAGAAAAGATTATAATTAGTATGTTTACACAGAGCATATAATTAGTATGTTTCCTTTACAACTACTAACTAAGTACTGTGATGAGACCTGGATTTAAAATGACTAAAAAGATAATTTGGGCCTCTAGTGGCATCTGCTTGTAATGACAACAGCAGACAGCCAAACTCAACATTGTTGCAAATATGAAGCCGGCTTGGTCTACCTGACAAGTTTCAAACCAGCTGGCACTACTTAGTAATACTCTGCAATTTCCCTACCCTCAAAAAGGATTCTGATCCTTAAGTAATTGGCAGCTTGATGCTGAAAAAGACAGAGAAACAGTCCTGGTACAATATTATGGTTATTATAAGATACATAAATAAAGAATAATTGTACTAAGAAGAAATATATTGATATCTGCCCCAAAGGGATTTCTTCTTAAGTTAATTAGTAAAGGGCAGCAATATCCAGACCACAGAGGAGAGAAGACATAGAGAGCAAGAGTTCTCCAGACACAGCATGAGAGGAGACACACATACACAGAGCACAGTGCCCTAGAGACCTGGAGACAGCACAACACATTTACTGAGCAGAGAGGGTGGAGAGAGACCCAGAATGAAAGGGACAACAAATTGTGCATTCTTAAGGATAGGATGTTGCAACTTTTTTTGTGCAGAAAACAGAGGGATGCTTGAAAGTAGAGAAATAGTAACGTGCAGGGCAGTGGTGGCACATGCCTTTAATCCCAGCACTTGAGAGGCAGAGGCAGGCAGATTTCTGAGTTTGAGGCCAGCTTGGTCTACAGAATGAGTTCCAGGACAGCCAGGGCTATACAGAGAAACCCTGTCTCGAAAAAACAAAAAACCAAACCAGAGAGAGAGAGAGAGAGAGAGAGAGAGAGAGAGAGAGAGAGAGAGA
>JADRCD010209652.1:6677-23691 GCA_019843815.1 Montemys delectorum | reverse complement strand
AGAGAGAGAGAGAGAGAGAGAGAGAGAGAGAGAGAGAGAGAGAGAGAAATAGTAATGAATTTGATGAACAAATACACGTGTTTTCTTAGTATATAATGCAGGCATTGGTCTAAGTTCCAGAAAACAATGAACGTACCAGGAAGACATACAAAGTTCAGAGTTCAGAGTCTCGCAGGAGACAAAGAACCTTTTGAAATGTCCTAAGTACTAGTAACAAGCAAAGGCATATTTCATTGTGTAATGAAATTTTATGGTGTAATAAAAGGTCCTTGCTATGGGAATCAAGAAATATTTCCTAGGAGTTGAGTTCCAGCTAAGACAAGAGAAGAGTAAAAGGGAGCCAAGAGTAATGGGGAGCATGAGGGGATGCATTGCCAGTGGTTCGAGCAGAGGAAGCCTCAGACCAGAAAGTATCTACTGACTCTGAACTACAGGCCTCAGAAGAGGGGATATGCAGAGCTTGAAAGAGACTAAGAGGAAAGGAAAATAAAAATAGGAGTTTGGAGGCAGCTCAAGCTTATGTGAAATCTGACTATCTGGGCCAGGGTTAGGTTACTTCACTCAGTATATGGATGTGTAAGTAGCTCTGTCATTGTATAGCAAGTCTCTTGGGTATATGCCCAGGAGTGCTATGCTGGGTCATATGGCAGTTCTATTGAGAAACCTCCCCTTTGGTTTTATACTGAATGTACCAGTTTAAATGTCCACCAAGAGTAAACAGTGGTTCCTGCTTCTCCATATCCTCACCAGCACTTATTGTCATTTGTTTAATTTTTTTAAAAAAAGATCTATTTATTTATTTATTATATGTGAATACACTGTAGCTGTCTTCAGACACTCCAGTAGAGGGCGTCAGATCTCATTACGGATGGTTGTGAGCCACCATGTGGTTGCTGGGATTTGAACTCCCTTACCTTTGTCAGTGCTCTTAACCACTGAGCCATCGCTCCAGACCCAAGAGTTAATTTTTGTTACCAGTATTTTGCCAACACGTATACAAGTGCACCACATGCATGTGGTTCCCACAAAGTTCAGAAGAGGGGACCATATCCTCTGGAATGTGTTACAGACAGTTGTGCACTACTGTGTGAGTGCTGAGGGCTGACCCAGGGTCCTCTGCAAGAATAGCAAGTGCTCACAGCCACTGAGCCATTTCTCCAGCCTTTCATTTGTTTTCATGATAATTGCCATTCTGACTGGGGTAGTTCTAATTCTCATTTCTTTGATAGTAAAGAATGTTGAGGGGCTGGTGAGATGGCTCAGAGGGTAAGAGCACTGATGATGCTCTTCTGAAGGTTCTGAGTTCAAATCCCAGCAACCACATGGTGGCTTACAACCACCTGTAATGAGATGTGACACCTTCTTCTGGTGCTTTCTGAAGACAGCTACAGTGTACTTACATATAAAAATTAAAAAAAAAAGAATGTTGAACACACACATGTTGTTTGTATTCTTTCATCTGTTCAGTTTGACAGAGCATTTTATGATTGGGTGGGTAGTTCTTAATATTTAGGTATCTTTAGTTCTTTGTCTATGATCTTCTGTTGGAGATATAAATGGCAAAGATTTTTCTCCTATTCTGCTGCTACCTGTTCATTTCATTAGTGAGCCATTTCCTTTCTTGTGAAGAAGCTTTTAAATTTCATGAGGTCCCATTGTCGATTGCTGCCCTTAAGTCCTGAACCATCAGAGTCCTCAGAAAGTTCTTACCTATGTCTATATCTTAACATGTACACCCTACATGTTTTTTCCTCTAGCAGATTAAGAAAAGGGGATCTGGTTTTATTCTTCAACATGTAGATATCCAGTTTCCCTGGCACCATTTGTTGAAGAGCCTATTTTTTCTATGTAGGTTTGGCATTTGTTAAATGTCAGGAGGCTGTACATAGTAACATGGGCAGATGTCTGGTCCTTTATCCTAGTCCACTGATCCATGCACGTTTTGTGACAGTGCCATACTGTTTTTATTTGTGTGGTTCTGCAGTATAACTTGAAAGCAAGTATGGTGATAACTTCCATATTCTTTTTGCTCAAGATTACTTTTGCTACCCAGAGTCTCTTATGTTTCTGGGTGAGATTTAATATTGCTTTTTTCTCTTTCTGTGAGAATACCACTGGAATTCTGGTTGGGTCTGCATTTATTGGGTAGATTGCTTTTAATAGGATGACCACTGTTATGTCATTTCTACCAATCCATGAACATGGAAAGTTGTCCCATCTTCTAGTGACTTCTTCAATTTTTTCTTCAGTGTCTTAAAATTTTCACTGTAGAAGTCTCTTCACTTCTTGGCTAGGGTTTTTTTGGAAAAAAAAAAAAAAACCACTATTATGGATGGGCCTGTTTCAGATTTCTTTCTCAGTATGTTTGTAATTGGTATGTAGGAAACCCACCTATCTCTGTTTATTTATCTTGTATCCTGTCACCTTGCTGAAAGTATTTTATCAGCTCTAGAGGTTTTCTTTTTTTTTAAATATGTTTTATTTATTTATTTATTATGTGTGCGTACACTGTAGATGTCTTCACACACTCCAGAAGAGGGCGTCAGATCTCATCATGGATGGTTGTGAGCCATCATGTGGTTGCTGGGATTTGAACTCAGGACCTTCAGAAGAGCAGTCAGTGCTCTTACCCGCTGAGCCATCTCTCCAGCCCTCTAGAGGTTTTCTAGTGGAGTCTTAGAGTCTCTTTTGTATAAAACTATCTGACAATATAGATAATTTGGCTTCCTCTTTTCCTATTTATAGTCTTTACCTCACCCTCTTACTACTGTAGCTAAGACTTTGTGTATTAAATTTAATAGGAGTGGAAGAGTACCAACACCTTATCTTATTCATGATTTTAGTGTGACTGCTTCAAATACAAAACATTATTTCAGTGTTCCTATAGTTGGGGGTGATATCCTTTGTTTCCCAATGTGTGATCTAATTTAGAGAACATTCAATGGGCTTCTGAGATGAGTGTATGTTCTGTGGTGTTTGGATGAAATGTTCTGAAGGTATCTATTAGGTCCACTGGACCTAAAGCCCACAGCAGCCCAGTTTTACACTCTCTCTCTCTCTCTCTCTCTCTCTCTCTCTCTCTCTCTCTCTCTCTCTCTCTCTGCTTCCAACTTGCAGATTAAGATGTAAGCTCTCAACTACTGCCCTGCACCACACCTGCCGGCTACCATGCTCCCCATGATGGTCAGGGACCCACTCTCTGAAACTGTAAATAAGCCCCCAATTAAAGTGTTTTCTTTTATAAGTTACCTTGATCATGGCATCTCATCACAGCAACTATGGAAATGAACATTTGGTAATCAAAGAACAAGTACAGTGGAAAGGCCCAGCCATGGGATGGGTCACACAATAGAAGAACAGCTAAGACACTGGGTATAGTAATCTGTTTTAGCAGCTGTTGTCTTTAGGAACTTTTTAAAATACATTTTTCTAAGCCTTTTGGCTTATATGATTTCTATTTATTGGCTTCTATTCTGAGACTTGCCTTTCTATGTGACTGGGTCCTTTCAATAACCTACGACTTTACCTGTTCTGTATAAACAGTATGTTAACTATGGTATGGGGTGTTTCTTTTCTGGTCCTATCCATTCGGTGTTGTGGGTGCCTTTTTGATATGGCTAGGATCTTCTTCCCTAGGTTTGCGAATTTTTCCCCCATGTAGGGTGCATCACTGAGTGCTTCTATGTGTGCAGGATAACTGTGTGTGCATTTAGGGACCAGAAATTGACAGCGAGTGTCTTCCTCAGTCCTCTGCTTTAGTTACTGGGTCCAGGTATCTTATTTATATGGATATTGGGGATGTAAACTTTGGCCCACATGCTTGTGCAGTAAATTCTTTATCCAGTGAGCCATCTCCCCAGCCTGGGAAATGTTTTTTGTTTTTTTGTTTTGTTTTGTTTTGTTTTGTTTTGTTGAAAACATTTCCTGTACCTTCGGCATGAAACTTTTCTTCTTCTGTGTCCATGATTATTAGATTTCATTTTTTTTTTCATGGTGTCCCAAAGAGCTTCCATGTTTCATTGTTTCTTTTTCTTTTTTTTTTTAGATTTATTTATTTCTTTAATAACACTGTAGCTGTCTTCAGACACATCAGAAGAGGGAGTCAGATCTCATTACGGGTGATTGTGAGCCACCATGTGGTTGCTGGGATTTGAACTCATGACATTTGGAAGAACAATCAGTGCTCTTACCCGCTGAGCCATCTCACCAGCCCCCCATTGTTTCTTTTTCATTGACCTTGTCTGTGTGATCTCAATCCTTGACCTTATCTTCCACACTTGATACTCAGCCCTCCGCTCAACCCTGCCCATGGCTGGGCCTTTCCATTACACTTCCTCTTTGATTACTGAATGATCATTTCCATCATCATTTCCCTTTACTCCTGAGTGTTTCTATCTCTTTATTTTCATGTCCTGAAATAAACTACCTGCTTCATTAAGCTGTTTGTGTCTTCATGAAATTCATGCAGAGTGTATGTCTAAAAATTACTTGATAATCATTCATTTGTTTATTTGTCTGGACTTTAAGTCACTCATATTAGAGGTTATATGGGATTGGTAATAGTTAGTTAGTTAGTTAGTTAGTTAGTTAGTTAGTTTTTTGAGACTGAGTTTCTTTGTGTAGCCCTGGCTGTCCTGGAACTCTCAGTAGAACAGGCTCGCCTCAAACTCACAGGGATCCACCTGCCTCTGCCTCCTGGGATTAAAAGCCTGTTTCACTACCACCTGGCAGGATTGATAATTTTTAAATGAGATACATTGTCTTGGTTTCCATGTTTCTTGTGGGTTTGCACTAGGACTTGCCCATCTTCATTAGAATTAAAAAAAAAAAAAAAAAGAAAGAGAGAATGAAACAGGAACTAAGAGAGAAGCAATAGGAAAAGGTAAAGAACCCAGAGTCCTTTTCTGCCTTTCCCATTCCCAATTCTGTTTCTTCCCAGGCCCTCAGGGGAGTGTTCTCTTTATCAGAACATTCCCCGTACTTGCTCACGCTAACTGGCACAGCCTCTCGAAAGTTAAGAATCTTAATTAAAACACTTTGGTTTTGCCGGGTGGTGGTGGCGCACGCCTTTAATCCCAGCACTTGGGAGGCAGAGGCAGGCGGATTCCTGAATTCGAGGCCAGCCTGGTCTACAAAGTGAGTTCCAGGACAGACAGGGCTATACAGAGAAACCCTGTCTCGAAAAACCAAAAAAAAAAAAAAAAAAAAAAAAAAAAAAAAAAAAAAAATACTGTCATTGTATCTTTTAAGATTTTTAAATGTTTTCATTATTTGTATGTATGTTTGAGAAGGGGGCACTTGTGCACATGAGTGCCACCTGGCAGAGGGCAAAGATGACATCAGATCCTCTGAACCATCCAAGTGGCTGCTGGGAACCGAATTCAGGTCCTCCATGAGAGCAGTGTGTGTGCTCTTAACACTGAGCCATCTCCCCAGCCCCATATACCTTCACCTTTTCCTACATTGTTCTGCTGTTCTCTGCCACTCAATTATTAAATGCAGACATTTCCTACATAGGATATTGTGAGTTGTGTATGATAACGAATATGAATGTGACTGACTAATTTTGGAAAAGGTTTGCATTTTATGAAGGTTTTTAAAGAACATGGTCTCACTGTGTAGTCTGTGCTGGCCTGATACATACAATCCTTCTGTCTCAGTTTCCCACGTACTGGGATTGCAGGCATGGACCACTAGACCTGGTTTTATGTAACCCTGGGGTTGGGGTGGAGGGTCTGTTGGTAGCAATGCAACCAGATCTGTGCTATGGTCCAAAGGAAGTTGCTGTATACTGTGAGGAAAAGGCAATGTGAGGTTCACAAGTCCTTAATGAAACAGCAATACCTTCTGATCTCTCTGGCTTCATAAGCTAGGCCTTGGCTAGTGTGGTCACCTAGTCTGTCACTGATGAGATCACACACTGCTCTTTCTTGGAGTGCTATGGCTTTCCTGGCTAACTCAGCTAACCTAAGTTCCCATTAGCCAGTCTGAGACAACGTTGTAATGGCCGTGAGCATGTCTTTTTTTTCTTTCTTTTTTTCTTTTTTCTTTTTCTTGTTTGGTTTTTTGTTTGTTTGTTTTTGTTTTTGTTTTTGTTTTTTGTTGTTTTTTTGGTTTTTTTCGAGACAGGGTTTCTCTAGGTAGCCCTGGCTGTCCTGGAACTCATCACTCTGTAGACCAGGCTGGCCTTGAACTCAGAAATCTGCCTGCCTCTGCCTCCCAAGTGCTGGGATTAAAGGTATGTGCCATCACTGCCCGACTACCCATGAGCATTTCTTAATGCCCAACATATCTCTTAATATTTTAATATTAATAATTTTTAATATCTCTTAATATTTCTTAATGCCCAATATATCTCTTCGATATATCAAAGAGAGACCCAGCGAAGCACAAGAAGACAAAGTCAAGGTTACCCCATAGCATGCTGCTACATCGGTCTGTGAACCTATCCTGTATGCGCACCTGGAAAGCAGCTGGCCTGATACAGATATGGACAGTGAAGTGGTTTTGGTTTACAAAACCAAAACCAAGTAACAACAGAAACCAGGAAAAGGGAGTGAGGTCCTTTCTAGTACAGAGAACATACAGATAATTGTTCGCTCTCCTCCATCCCACATCTCATGGCCATGACGTTACTATTCCGTACCCTTAGTCTACCAGAATGTACAGCCACGCTGTGGAAGGAGTGGTGTATATAGTACACCAAGTTATAGTAGGGCATGGGACCTAGATTCTGAATCCCGGTTTTGAATTCTGTCTAATCCCCTTTCTGTGTGATATAAGGAAGCTATGGTAACCTGTTTCTCAGTATTCCCATATATAAACTTATAGGTCCCTTTATAGTAACCAACTATAAGGTCACTATGTAAAGAACTTCTTAGAGCAGCAGTTGAGACAAACATTCAAAACAGCAGTGATTACAATTCTATTACCTGAATCTTCTTGTCTTGGTCTTCAATAATTTAAATGAACTGACTTAAATGTTCCCTAAGTGTGAAATTAGGTATACTGACAACTCTTACAGACTATTCTTTCTACAAGACTGCTGTTGCTACGCTCTGGTACTGAAGTTCAATAATTAATATAACATAACAACAAACAGTATAACAACAAAGGCTAGAGATGGGTCAGTGGGTAGTTTGATCCTTAAATCCTACGGTTGTAGAAGAGAAGCAGCCCTCAGGAGCAACCCTGGCATTCACACACATGCTTTGGCATATGAGCCTCTGCACCCTCATACATACATCATATGCACACAATGCTATTAGATAAAAGTTTAAACCTATTCCTAACAGTTCATTGGAATATTACTTTGTGCTGCCAATGCAAAATATCAGAAAGCAGGTAATTTATAAAGAACAGAAGCTTGTTTCTTCTGGGAAGTCTGGGGGTCACGGCTGTGGCAGAAACAGTGAGTCAAAGAGTAGAAATTCATTCTGATACATTTTTTTTTTTTTTTTGTAGTACCGAGGATTGAACTCAGGACCTTGGACATGTTAGGAAAGCACATTTCTACTGAACTGCACTTCAGCTTCTACAAACCCTTCAAGGACTGGGGGTGCCTGTGCAAACCTGTAACCCCCAGCATTTGGGAGATGGTAGCAGGGAGATCAGAAGTTCAAAGTTGTTCTCAACCATGTAAGCAGTTCCAAGCTATCCTGGGTTACATGAGAACCCATTTCAAAGGGGTAAAAATGGGGACAGGAAGATGGCTGAGTAGGTAAATTGCATATTGTATGGACATGAGGACCCAAGTTTAAACCCCTAACACCCACATAAAAAAGCCAGATGCAGCATCCCTTGCCTGTAATTCTAATGTTCAGCAAGTAGAGGCAGGAGGATTGCTGGGGCTTGCTATCCCAACCACTTTCATAAGTCAGTGAGCTCCAGGGTCAGTGAGACACCCCATGTCTTAAAATAAGGAACAGAGTCATTGAGGATGGCATCGGAAACTGACTGCTAACCTTCACAGTATGCCCCTATCTTCACACACACACACACACACACACACACACACACACACACACACACACACCACATACACACACACACACACACACACACACACACACAGCCCTCATGATTAAAGCATCTCTCACTAGGCTCCACATTCCAGCACTGCTACATGAGAATTAAAATTTCAACATCCTAATCCTGGAGACACCTTCAAGACATAACACACAGTACCATTAACACACAGTAATGTTTATCATGCACTGATCGCTGTGGAATTCTAACTTCACACATAGTTAGTAATCTTTCCTAACTACCGTTTTACATAAGTGCTTAGCCACATGGCAGTCTCCTGTTGATATTTAGGATAAAGAAGAAACTAAAACACATTAGTTTGTTTTTGTTTTTTTTGTTTGTTTGTTTGGTTTTTTTTTGTTGTTGTTTTTTTTTTTGTTTTCTCGAGACATTATCTCTGTATAGCCCTAGCTGTCCAGGAACTCACTCTGTAGACCAGGCTGGCCTCGAACTCAGAAATCTGCCTGCCTCTGCCTCCCAAGTGCTGGGATTAAAGGCGTGCGCCACCACTGCCCAGCATTAGTTTGTTCTCAACTACATGTATTCTTTTTTTTCAGTTTGACAGAACAATGAATTCTTGGATAGTGTTAGAATTTCTCATTTGTTATATAAAAAAACAAAAGTAGCTGTTTCAAATTAAATTTAGCTTATACATATACTAAAACTATTAGACATTTGTAATGACTTCCCACATATTTACACCTTGGTTCATGCAATTCAACATCTTACAATAATTTGATTTAAAGTTAGATATTTAAACTATTCGTGACTGTTTGCAAAGGAACTCAAAATACTTATATTTTTGAGACATAGGTCTACATAAACATTTCATAAATCAAAATGCTAATGTTGGTCTCACATGAATGTCCTTTTACCTGTTTAGAAGATTCTCTACTTCTTGAACTTCTGGTAGGGTCTCTTCATCATCGGGAAGGACACGGGGCTGAAATTTTCTATCTTGGAAATCATACAGCATCACAATAATAAGACTGTTCAACTTATCTGCCTACCAAGGGGAAACACACATGGAGAAAACTAAAGAAACAAAGAGCTTGCAATATGACTCAGAGAATAATGCTTGCCTAGTACGATTTGATTCCCCCAAGCGTGAGAGTAAATATGGATAATAACAACATTTTATTCTGTTATTTTTCATAACAGAATAAGAACATGATCATTTTTACACAGTATGGTTAGATTTAGAAATAGAGATCTTCAAAAGAAAAAAAAATATCTAGTTTGAGAGGAAAACCTCAAAAAAGACAATTTGAGGTATATGAGTCACAATGGGGTTCAAAACTTAGAAGTAGGGGGCTGGTGAGATGGCTCAGCAGGTAAGAGTGCCGACTGCTTTTCCAAAGGTCCTGAGTTCAAATCCCAGCAACCACATGGTGGCTCACAACCACCCATCATGAGATCTGACGCCCTCTTCTGGTGTGTCTGAAGACAGCTACAGTGTACTTATGTATAATAATAAATAAATCTTTAAAAAAAATTAGAAGTAGAAAAGAACATATATTTTAAAGAATTCTCAACACAATGCAAACTATTCTTTAGATCTGAGGGGGTTTGTGTACTACTCAACATAGCGAGGCCAACTAATTCTAAAAGTCGTTCACTTACGATTGTGGTACTTGAGAAGATGTAGCTATCTATTAATATACTTTCCAAAATATCTTGATCTGAAAGACAAGGGAAAAGCCTGCTACCCAAAATATCAAATCTGATAGAAAGACTTTAAATTACATAAGTAATATTGTAAAATTATTTTCATATCTAATATACACCTCAACTGCCAATATATCATAATTTTAACAGCAAGATGAAACAGTTATACTCTTCATGAATCCTGCACTCTTACGATTCAGGTTCCACATAGACTCAAAGCACTATCTGAATAATTAAAATAGTCATAAAGGAATTCTAACCTTTAATTTATGACCTTTGGAAGACATTAAAGAAGATATAACCAATAATATTACCCAGTAGCGGGGCTAGAGAGGTGGCTGAGCCCTGCTTGCCCTTCCAGAGCATCCTGGTTTGATTCCCAGGACCAAACTGTGACTCACAACTACCTGTAACTCCATTTCCAAGGGCATCTGGTGCCCTCTGCTGGCCTCCGATGTCACTATATGCACAACCATGTCCATGAAAATATTTGAAATGAGAAACAACCTTTCTCTTTTCAGTTTTAAGTCTTGCTGACATGTTGTATTAATTATTAAGTATTAATAATTTGTTCTGGGTTTTGTTCTGCTTATGAGAGAGGTTGGTTTATTTGAGCACCTTTGCTGGTGTTACTTAGAAAGGTTTTTGCTAGCCTTACGATGAGAAGTGTTTCTCTTCCTCTATTCCTTTGTACAACTTTTATTACACATAATCTTCTAAGTATCTGGTAAAACTCACTAATGAAGGCACAGATGGGATATTTAATCTAAGACACAAATGACAGGAGTTGCCATGTAAGGATCTGCATAACAGTAGCCCAAACAGCAAACAACAGAAAAAAACGACTCCATGGGCACCAGGGGAAAACTGGTGAACATATTTTTAACCCTTCCCTTGGTTTGTGAGTATTTTTTGATACACTTAAACTATAAACATCATCTATGCTTTAATACAGCAAGCAGAAAGTAAGCACTAGCTTTACTCCATTCAACACTCATGAAAAACAAAAAAACTTAGTGATATTGTAGATGCTGGATTTCAATCTTTATTTGGGAAATGAGAAAATCAAAGAAGACTAATTTCGAAGTGGAGACTGTAATTCTCATAGGAAATCTTTTGGAAGCGTCATACATATTTAAGTCACCAGCTTTGGAGACAAAGTAATGTTCTCATTTCATTTATAAGCAAAGTCTGTTTTTGTCACAGAAACTATAATTTCTATAAGCGTGACAGACTTCTGACATGGAAGGTGCATATGGGCTCTAAAACACTGCCCACTGGAGTCATTGTAAAATCACAGGGCAGAACAAGCAAAACAGTACATGATTTCGTCAGTGTTACACTTGATTCTCAGGACTCTTGCAAAAACTGTCACCGCTGACTGCCTTCCGTATTGTGCAGGAAGCATTAACTTTAGACATCTAAAGTTATATTAGCATTCTTACTCTGAAATATCAATTTAAATAATAGCTATACTTTATTCAATGTATTCTATGTTTTGGACATGTCAAAGAAACTTGACACCCATATAGATAAAATAAAAATAATAAATCTAGGAAGAAATATATATTTTTTATTATTATATATTATATATATTATTTATATATACATATATATGTATATGTGTATACATGCATATATACACACACTCTTTGACAGCTCTCCTCACAGTGGGAATATCTCGTTACATCCTATCTACAGTTATCCTTACACTTGGGAGTTGGCAGTTAACTCCCTTGAAGGAGCTCTGGAGACTTGAGTCTAGCACTTTGGAGACAAATTAGAAAGGAGAATCCTGCTTAAATTTGGCACTCCCAATTAAAGCTGTTGGCTAAGGATTAAATAATCTTGATTGGGTTGACTTAGTTGTAGTATTTACTGTTTAAAGACTGTACTTTTCTTCTTCTGTCTCTCAGCCCTCTCCTTTGAATTTGTCACGCCTCATGAACTTAAAATACAAGGTGTAAACACACAAGAACATAGTGGAGCTACATGGGGGGGATGATTAATGTGTAGATTCCTACTCTTCCCATTAATGGAACTGTTCCCTGGTTTTGTTGATGTTTTTTTTCTTTTTCTTTTTCTTTTTGAGAAGGGCCTGGCTCTACAGCCCATCCTGGCTTAGAACACCAAATCCTCAAGGCTCGGCGGCTGGGATTACAGGCCTATACAACCATGCTGGCTCCTGTTCATTTTAATGACTGCACTATACCTCTCTAAGGACAAGTGCAATAAAACTCTCTAGTTTTCCTTAGGACTCCTTCATTTTTAGACTGTTATAATTAACACATGACTGAAAAATGGCATGTTTGAGGGGTTAGGCCGCATTCTGCATTCCATTAATTTCCTTGCTTTCTTCCCCATTACGCCCCCTCTCTTTGCCTTCCCCTGCCCCTCAAACCCCCAGTCTCCTAAAACAGAATCTCACTCTGTGGCCCAGGTTGGCCTTGAACTGAGCAGAAGCCACCAGGCTGGGCTTTGCTCTTTTCTTTTAGCGCTGACCTTCAGAACTGGTATTACTCACACTTCAGGGTACTGAAAGCCAACTCATAGGACAAACGCTGAAAAGATTCATCCTCGGTGTGGGTCGAGGAAGACGCAAGGGGTTCATTTCCGTAATTTATTATGACTTTGTCTGGCGACTTTTGGAGCCGGATACCCTGAAAAATGTTCGCTGCCATAACGTACACGGAGTCAGGATAGCTGGGTTTTTCTAGGATGGTGGTTGAAGATTTTCTCTTGGCGACTACGTCCCCTGACATCTCCAGGGAAGCGAGTTGGGAGATCTCCTCCATATTCTCTTGGTCAAAAAATTCCATTTCACTCTTTGGGTCCAACATGTTTGCCCCTGATGTGAATAACTCAAGCTTCAAGTTCAATTCAGGTGGTCCAGGGAGATTGCTATCCTTGTAGTCTTAAGCATCGCCTCTGAGAAAAGAAAAGGTTATCTTGGTAAATCTGTTTCCATAGCACCTCTCTTGATGGCCCCTTTCTTTCTTTCTTTCTTTCTTTCTTTCTTTCTTTCTTTCTTTCCTTTCTTCCTTCCTTCCTTCCTTTCTTCCTTTCTTTCTTTTGGTTTTATTTATTTATTTTTATTTATTTATTTTTTCAAGACAGGATTTCTCTGTGGAGCCCTGGCTGTCTTGGAACTCACTCTGTAGATCAGGCTGACCTCGAACTCAGAAATCTGCCTGCCTCTGCCTTCCCAAGCACTGGGATTAAAGGCATGCGCCTGGCTTGATGACCCCTTTCTTGTGACCTTGTTGTAGCATGTACTAGCCCATCGGAACATCCCATACTTCCAACTGCAAGGAAAACTTACACGGGGGGGGGGGGGGGATGGAAGGGACAGCTGGAGAACCTCACCACCACCACTACCACCACCACCACCACCAATAACAACAACATCACAACCACCACCACCCTAGAGTGGATTTTGCCACAGCCCATTAAGGACAGACACACTAGGTCCCCCTAGCCTCCATCCTTAGCATCCCAGGGAGTAAAGGTCCCATCACCTCCGCGAATCCGCCCTTCTCTGGGGTTGGGATGTTTCCCCGGGGCTCTGGGGCTGAAGACGAGGCAGCCTCTGCACTTGGGGCGATGGAGGCGGTAACAGGCCGTCGGGAGCCCCGGGAGCCGCGGCCCGCGGAGGCCGTTTGGTTCAAGTGCAGCCACACCACCCGCCGGGTTCGGGCCGGGGGGTGGGGAGGGGAAAGCGCTCGGCGCCCGCGCCAGCTACGTTCGGGGTCCCTGAGGGAGACGCTGCCTCCTCGGGGCTCGCCCTCGCGCTCCGGGGAACACTGCTCAGGCCGGGCCCTCGGCTCTCTCGGGGTCCCTGAAAGAAGGCAGAGCTCTGAGTTCCGGAGGGGACGCTTCCTGTGACCGCCTCGGAGCTCGTGAGGCAGCCCTAGTGAGTAAGGCAGCAAAGAGCCAGGAGCTGGGTCCACAGTGGACTCTGGATGCGGAAATTTCCGGCAAGTCTCCCAGAGGCGTGGGCGGGTCCCACAGGGTGCCCGGATCTCCATGGCAACGACAGGGGCGGGGAGGGGGGCGGGGAGGGCTACGCTCCAGGCTTCCCGCGTGGGATCTGGTAGAAGTGACTCTTCACCAGTTTCATGTGCTCTCGCTGGTGGTTGACAGCCGTTCATTCCCTCTTGAAAGTTCAGGCCAGTGTTCCTGAGCACTCTGGCTTGATCTCCTTCATTAAACACTTGGAGATATTCTGAAGTAGGTGGTGTAGTTCAGCGGTTTAACTCTCAGGCACCAGAAGCCCTATTAAAATGCAACTGGCTGAACCCATCATTTGGGATTCTGAGTCTGGGCATGGGACTCAAGATTTTGCTTTATTTGTTTGTGTTTGTTTGTTTGTTTGTTTTGCAACTCTTGTAATCCCTGTGCAATTGGCCCAAAGGCCTGGAGGACTTCTGCATCTGTCCCTCAGTATCTTACCAACTCAGTAAACCTTTGAGAAAGGCAAGGTCTTCTGGTAGGTGGCCCCTGTTACTTTAATTGCTTGGGATCTTTAAGCTCGGGTGTGTGTGTGGGGGGGGGGGGTCCCTTTCTTCCCTCCAACCAGCCTCCCCTCCTCCTCTCCCTTCCCATTGCTCCCGCTCCCTCAACTCCAAACTCAGATCTTGATTTTTCTGCCTCAGCCTCTCTAGGCCTCAACCTCAGAGGCCTGCACGCAGGTGAGGATTCTCTTTGCCTTGAAAAGTCTCTTCTTTTTGTCTACCTGGCAAACTCCTACAAAATCCTTGAAACTTGGCCTTTTTTGACATTTACCTGTAAATTGGAATGTAAATTTAGTTGCTGAGCCAGAGATCCAAAATAACAGTGGGCTTAAACCCAATGGAAAGTTGACACTCAGGATCCTGTTGGCCACTGGCTTGGTGGTACTGGCCTTTAATCTCAGCACTTAGGAGGCAGAGGCAGACAGATCTCCATGATCCCAGCCTGGTTTATATAAGGAGTTCAAGGCCAGCCCAGATTAAATAGAGAGACCCTGTCTTAATCATCTTCATCTTCATCCCTATCTCCACCCCATCCCTATCCCCTCCCCCAGCCCCACTCCCATCTCCATCCTCATCTTGATGGTCTGACTCTCCTACACAAAATTACCAGGGATCCAGGCTCCTCCTAGGGGTTTCACCCAAGGAAAGTTAGTGTAAGATGGTTCATCCCAAGTCCACTCACAGGCAGTGACAAAGGGGAGAAGGGGGAGGAAGACAGCATCCCCACACCTTCCAAGGTCAGGACTTCGCTTGATTCCCACTCCAGAATTACTCACAGAGCATGCTTAATAACAAAGGCTGGGAAATGCATCCAACTAAACCTCAAGGGAATTCCTGTAAGCGAAGGGGGGATTCATAATGATAAAAAAAAAAAAGTGTTTTTCTGCTATATGCATACCTCTTCCCCCCGATTTGAACAAGTATTTATTAAATCTTACTCTGTGCAAGCATACAGACGGCCAGGGACCTGCCATCACGGCGATGTGATAGTGAGGGAACTCAGGTTTGGCACCTTTCACTTTTCATTATAGATATCTATGTACATACCTATACTGACCTTCTCCCTTCTTTCCAGAAACAAAACATACACTCCAAAATATTTCTGCTAGATCTCTATCTTTATTTTATTACATACCTCTTTTTTTTCTAAGATTCTGAGCAAAATGCTACAGTCACAGAGATTACAAATATGGAAGATCGCTTGTAGGTCATGATATGTTTGACTGTGTATCACGTAGTTTACAGTCTAATCTGTAGGGAATGTGAGACACTAGGTAGCTATAAACTTCTTTTTTTTTGCATTTTTTATTAGATATTTTCTTTATTTACATGTAAATTTCTCCTTTCCCAGTTTCCCCTCCAAAAAACAAATAGCTATAAACTTCTTAAGTATTGTCTTTTGGAATATAGTTTGAGGAACTTCTTTATGTAGTAGTTCAGTGTGGGGCGCTTTGCTATACTGAAAATGAGATTGAATAAGAAAATCCATACTCCCTAAGCAGTACTTAGGCAAGTAGTTGTGTTAGTAAAGTCATGGTTACTGGTTATTTTAATCACGTGTGTAAATGATTATAATCCTGCTTCCTTAGCTCTTCTGGTTTATGGCCTCATTGTGGACTTGCTGTACTGGAAGTGGAGGCTACAGAAAAACATATTAAATTTCAGTGTACACCACAAACAAGTAACCATAGCAATAAGTCTGTGCATTCAGTTGTTGCTAAAGTTGGGTAATAAAAATAGGTAGTCTTTGTCTAAATCACACTTTGTAACATGATCAGAACATTAAGGTGGAGATGATACAGAATTCAAAATTAGACAGCTAGGGCTTTCTGCCTGCTAAAGCAACTTAAAGACTGGCTTCCCTCAGGAGGTAGAATATTTGAAATATTTATATATTAACATTCTTTACATTTGACTGGGAGTACTAGTATAATTTATCCATGTAATATTTGATTACTTGCTTAAGCGTAATATGGACATAGAAAACTATGTCCAGGAGCTGAAGAAATGGCTCAGTGGTTAAGTGGTCTTCCAGGAGACCCAGGTTCAACTCACAGCACCTACATGGCAGCTGTTGACTATCTGTAACTCCAGTTCCAGGGGATCTGACACCCTGACACAGATATACATACAGGCAAAACACACATGCACATAAAATAAATAAAGTTTAAAAAAAATTTTTAGGGGGTTGGAGAGATGGCTCAGTGGTTAAGAGCACTGACTGCTCTTCCAGAGGTCCTGAGTTTAAATCCCAGCAACTACATGGTGGCTCATAACCATCTGTAATGGGGTCAGATGCCCTCTTCTAGTGTGTCTGAAGACAGCTACAGTGTACTTATATATAATAAGTAAATAAATAAATCCTAAAAAAATTTAAAAGAAGAAAGCTATGTCCAGTTCCACTGATGCTTGCTATGGAAGGCAGGGAGGAATATGAGATACAAAGGGCTTAAATGTGTCATCTTAAACACTGGGCCTCAACTTACTATTGATAATTGAAAATATCATTATTTGTCTTTTCCAATATAAGATTTTAATTATTTGGGAATCTCATATAATGCACAACAATCACATTCACTTCCTAGTCATTCCAGATCTTCCTCTCCACCTTTGTGACCTCTTCCCTGCAAAAGAAGAAGAGGAGGAAAAGGAGGAGGAAGAGGAGGAGGAAGAGTAAGAGGAGGAGGAGGAGGAAGAGGAGGAGGAGGAGGAAGAGGAGGAGGAAGAAGAGGAGGAAGGGAGAAGGAGAAGGGAAGGAGGAGGAGAGGAGAGGGAGGAGGAAGAAGAGGAGGAGGAAAAGGAGG
>JADRCD010209650.1:0-19520 GCA_019843815.1 Montemys delectorum | reverse complement strand
ATTAATGATTATGCACATACAGCAAGGCATCATAAATAAAAACACTAAAATAACAAATGAAATCAATACAATCCCTATTCCAAAAGAAACAGCATCATGTAAAGAAGGGAATCCAAAAGATAAACTCTCAATAAATCTTTCAGCTTTTGCTGTAAACTGGAGAAGCCATAAAATGCTGAGAACATGAGCCAAGACAGCCAACCGCTTCTTAAGGCGCTTTTCGTTATTTTTCCTCACTCTGGGGTGAATTATCATTCTCTGCATCTTTGCCTTCAGTTTTGCTGTTTTGCTTTTTGGCATGTTGGACACACCTTTCAGGTATCCACCGAGGATTAGGAGAGTCTGTAGGGAAAACACAAACATACCCTCGTCCCTATATTAAAACTGGATCCGGGCCATGTAATGAGTTATCCAAAGGATCTTTCAATAGAACAGGAGGATAAGTCGTGTAGGAAGGATGTCAATGGTGATCAGCAGCAGAAACACCATTAATATCTACATTCAAAAAATGTAAAATATAAAGAGAATGAGATAAAATAGTTTTTGGTGTCATAGAATACCATGTTCCTCCCTTTAATTTTTGTATTTAAGCTTTTAAAATTTGATGTGAACATTCTACTATACCTTGTCCTTGCGGATTATAGGGAATGCCAGTCTTTAAATCAATATGAAAGGCAGCACAAAAATTTTTAAATCCAAGACTAGTGTATGTAGGAGCATTATCTGTTTTAATTTGTTTTGGTATTCTCAATACAGAAAAACAATTGAGACAATCAATAATACAATTACGAATATTTTCTCCAGATAAGGCAGTAGCAACCATAAAATGAGAGAAAGTATCAATAGTAACATGAATAAATTTGAGCTTACCAAATTGTTTATAGTGGGTAACATCCATCTGCCAAATATCATTGGGTCGCAGTCCTCTAGGATTAACTCCCAGATGAGGAGCAGGAGTAAATTGCTGACATGTGTTACATTGCCTTAAAATCTCTCGAGCAGCTTCTCGAGATAACTTAAATTGATAACGTAATGCTCCAGATAATTGATGATGTAATGCATATGATTGTTGTGCTAAAGTAACAGGATTGCTAGAATATATTCTTTGAGTTAATTTATCTGCATAGTCATTTCTTGCTGCTAGAGGACCAGGTAAATTAGAATGTCCCCTAATATGACCAAAATAACAAGGATGAGTTCTATCATGTAATAAAGATTGAATTTTAATAAAATATTGTTGAACTAATAAATTGGATGTATTACTATATGGTACTGTTTCTAAAGTTTGCAATGCATTAATAACATAAGAGCTATCAGAATATAAATTAAATGATTGAGGAAATAACAACAAAGCCTAATAAACAGCATAAAGCTCTACTATTTGAGCAGAAGTATATTCTGTAGACCAAGTAAAAGATTTATCAGGTGATATCAAAGAAGCAATGCCATTAGAGGATCCATTAGTAAAAAGAACAAGAGCTGCAGCAACAGGTTCCTTTTGAACCACAGTAGGGAAAATTACAGGATGATAAGAGGCAAAAGTTAATACTTTATCTTGAGGATAATGAAAAGTAATAGAACCTGCAAAATTAGCTAAGGCTATAGGAAATTCATCTGTCATGTTAAGAAGCCAATTGAATTTTCAGCATTATAAGGAATAACAATGGAGGATGGATCTTTTCCTAAATGAAGGATGCTACTGCGACATCCTTCTCTAATTCTATCAGCAACTAAAACATAATAACTAGGTAAAACTTTATGAAAAGAATGACTACCATGCAGCCATTGTAAAATACCATCCTGATATAAAACACCTGTTGGCGAATGCTTAGTGGGTAAAACAAGTAAATGCCAGGGTTTTGAAAAATCACAATAGGTTAATTTTCCAGAAGAGAGAGCTGTTTAAAACAACTCCAGAGCCTTTTTTGCTGCAGGCGTCAATATCCGAACAGAATTAGGATCAGGATCACCTTTCAGTATTTCAAAAAGAGGTGATAAATCAGATGTAGTTAATTTCAATGTAGGCTGAATCCAATTTATATCACCTAACAATTTTTGAAAATCATTTAAAGTTCTACATTCCTTTAAATTTAATTTCATCTTTTGAGGAATAAAATGCCTGGGATATAAATGAAAACCCAGATATGAATGAGGATAAGAAACTTGAGTTTTCTGTTCAGCAACTTGTAATCCTTTTGCTTTTAAAGCAATTAAAAGTTTTCCATAAACCATATGTAACTCTTGTTCAGTTTTATTAGCCATCAAAATATCATCCATATAATGAATTATAGTAGTATTAGGAAATTCCTGTTTCACTGATTCAATAGCTGACGCTACAAACTTCTGACACAGGTGAGACTATTAGCCACACCTTGAGGAAGTACTTTTCATTGAAATCGTTGCATAAGTTCCTGCAAATTTATTGAAGGAACACTAAATGCAGATTGTTGACAATCTTCAGGATGTAATAAAATAGTATAAAAATAATCTTTTAACTCTATTATTATTTTAAATGTATCCAAAGGAATAGCCATAGGAGATGGAAGGCCAGGTTGTAAGGCTCCCATAGGACACATAGTAGTATTAACTTTTCTTAGATCCTGCAGTAATCTCCATTTACCTGATTTTTTCTTAATAACAAATATTGGTGAATTCTAAGGTGAATTAGAAGGTTCAATATGATTAGCATCAAGTTGTTCCTGCACCAACTCTCGAGCTGCTTGTAATTTTTCTTTATTAAGAGACCACTGATCAATCCACACAACATCATCATTTTTCCAATGAATTTTGTCAGCATGATTGACAGGAACATCAGTAGCCTCCACTAGGAAAAACCCAGCCCATGTCTGTTAGATTTTTCCTTAAGTTGTATAGGATTAAGTATACCTTGACTATGTTTTCCCAGACCTTGAAAAGGAAGTAGGCCTTGATTTAACAATTGACCTGAAATAGTATTATTAGGACTCCATAAATATATTCCCATATTTTCCATTATATCTCTTCCCCATAAATTAGCAGGAAGTCCTGGAATAATAAAAGGTTGTATTTCTCCTGAATGACCTTCATCGTCCTGCCATTTCAATATTTGAGAACTTTGACTAGGAGTTTCCTTTTGTCTGATTCCTTGTAAGGAAGTCATAGAAGGTTGTAATGGCCAAGCTGATGGCCAGCATTCTTGAGAAATAACAGTAATATCAGCTCCAGTATCTAAGAGACCTTTAAAAGGTACTCCCATAATTTTAATTGTTAATTCAGGCCGTTCTTTAGTTATTTGCTGAATAAGATAAGCATCAGAAGAACCAAAGCCCTTATTACCTCGTTTAATTACAGATTTAACTTTTCCTATTTTATCTATCATAGCTAATAAAATCAGCTGAGCTATCTTAGTCCCTGTAGGCAAGTTCAAAACTACTGTTTCTGTATGAATCATGACTTTTATTTCTCCTTCATAATCTGGATCTATTACTCCTGGTAAAATAATTAATCCTTTTATTGTAAGACCACTTCTTCCTAATATTAAACCAAACAAACCACTGGAAGTTGTTTTGGGGCTTGTTTTAAAGGAGTAACAAGAAATGCTTCCTTAGAATGACATCTAGCGGCCTCCTCCTCAAGATCTCCCCAATCTACTTCACCTGGATCTGAATTATTGTCTTCTCTCCCTTCCAGTAAAAGAAGATCAGGCTGCTCATACTTAGGGAGATCCTCGAGCACAGGAGGTGCCAAAGGGACAGCTGGAGGAGGATGAGGAGGTGGGGAAAGAGACTCAAAAGATTTACTCTTTCTTACACTCCCTTTAGTCACTCGATTCCATTTTTCCATTTCTGAATCACCTCTCAAACAATCCTTTATAAGTGACCATAAGGCACCTTTTCAGGTCCATTAGCAGCATAAAAAGTACAAATTCTTTCTCCAATTTTATTCCATGTATCTATATTAATAGATCCTTCCTCAGGAAACCAAGGACACACAATCTGTACAAAATCTAAAAATTTAACTATTCTAGATTTATCTATTTTAACTCCTCTAGTACATAAAAGACTATACAAAACTTGAGCAAACAATTCCCTTTCTGGCTCAATTGTATTGCCCATGATTTATGCTCTCGTTCTCGGTATCCCACGCTCCCCGTTACTTACTCTTAATTTCTGCCGGCCCTGTAACGGTGGTCGTCCCTGTTATCTCAGTGTTTCAGTTCTCCGAAGTCCTGGTTTTTGGCACCATTTGTCAGAACCAGCCGACAAGGGTGAGGCTGAAGTAGAGAGGGCGACTGAATGAGAACGAGAGGACCACCGCTCTGCTGGCAATGGCAATAAACTTTAATGCAACAAATCTTTTATAGTAAAACATAGTAAGACTAAAAATAGAATTTAACAACAATCATGTAGCACAGTTTCTTAGCACTTTCTCATGGCAAAAGCATGCCCATTTCTTCATTATCTAACAGTAAATATTTTTCCCCCATGCCCAGGTGCATGAGGTTTGCTTCTTTGATCCTTGCACACACAGTTCTCAGTAGCCTTGAATTACTTCCAAAACATCTTAGCTGCAGGGAGATTATGTGAAGGTGCCCCCTCCTTGCCTTTCAGCAGAGGAGCCACCCCTAAATCTTCCCCTATGCCAAAGAACATTTCCACCAATAAGCAGAGGGGCCACCCCTAAATCTTCCCCTATGCTAAAGAACATTTCCACCACAAAATTCAAGTGTCAACATTGTTAGGAAGGACATATTTGGTCTTGAATTTATATGGTTTAAAAAGAGAGCTGGTATATGACTATCCACCAAAACCTGTCTGTTTACAGGTCTAGATAACCATCCAGATTTTGCTCCGGTGATCAAGGTGAAGGGTAGCATATCGCACTAACTCACTCGATTATCCTCAGTGCACTACTTATCTTGCCCTTTGGAGCTGCACGCTTGAAGAGACCTCTTACCAGTATTCCTCACTCACTAATTCTCCTGGCATATCTACTTTATTTCACACATAAATATGCACCGAAGGCCTATATTTTATGCTGAAGTGAGAAGTTGAAAGAGTTCTATCTAGATAATATGGACACAAAAATATGTTGAGAAACCCCCCACTCCCAGAAGCTGGGGGTAGAAACATGAAGAGGATAGAAAGAGAAGAGATGAGTGAGGGAGCATCTCCCATTATCAAATTTTTAGTTAACTGTTGAGCCTAGCCTTTTCAGACAAACACCAAATATTCCCACAGCGGAGGAATCTGTCTGTTGGCTTTCCAGTAGGCTGATGGACATGTGTTTTAAAACCCTAAGTGCTCATTAATTAACAAAGGTGCCACAGATGCTATTTTTGTCTGCTTTCAAAGAAGTAGATTGTGTGTTACCAGTAAAATACATGCATGTAAGCTTTACCACGGTGAAGTCGTGAGAACGACTATCCCTCTCCTCCCGACTGTGTTAATCACCTCCCCCAGGCTTTTGTGGAGATGCTGTTTCTCTTTCCAAGTGGAAAATAGTCAGGTTCAGAACTCTTCTGATATTGGGAAATGACCATTGGAAAATACCATTTTGTATTTCCTTCTTTCTTTCTTTTTTTTTTTTTTACCTTTCACTTATTTTTACTTTGCATATTCTTTAAAATTTATAAAATATTGTAACAATAAAAATGAGTATTATAAAAATTGCTTGATATAAAACAATAATCAATTGAACAGTCTTATGTAGATGCTTATCTACAGCAATACTAAAAATACACAAGTTTTTCTCAATATAAATTTTAAATAATTCCAAACATATTAACTGTAGATTTTAAAATAATACACTACTACTAGAAATTTTTAAATGAACATAAATAGATAAAGTCTTTTTGCTTGTTTGTTTGTTTGGTTTGGTTTTAGTAGAGCTTAAAATCTTCGCTCTTACTGTGCTACAAGCCCAAAATAAGAACAATTTTTAGACATTGGAGTTCACTGTAATAAGGCTGTACTTCAATGACCCTCACATCACCAAAGGATTTTACCTCCATAGTAGCTAAGCTAAGAGTTGACAGTTCTGCTGAGCCAAGGAATGAATTGTAGGCATGATTTTTAGATACAGATTTCGTGCTATGGTCAAAGCTATTTGACTTGAGTGATTGTCTTCATTCTCAGTCCACAGAGAACAGGTTACATTCATCTAAGAAATGGTGTGTGTGACTAATACAGAAGTAGAGGCTCACAGCCAACCACTGGACTGAGTACAGGGTCCCCAATGAAAGACCTAGAGAAAGGACCCAAGGAGCTGAAGGGTTTGCAGCCCCTGAGCATGAACAACAATATGAACTAACTAGTACCCTCAGAGCTCCCAGGGATTAAACTCCAACCAAAGAGTACACATGGGGGGACTCATAGCTCCAGCAGCATATGTATAGTAGAAGATGGCCAAGTCGGTCATCAATGGGAGGAGAGGACCTTGGCCCTGTGAAGGTTCTATGCCCCAGTGTAGGGGAATGCCAGGGTCAGGAAGTGGGAGAGGGTGGGGTGGTGAGCAGGGGGAGGGGGAAGGGAACAGGGGATTGTTTTAGTTTTGGGTTTTTTTTATTTTTATTTTTTTCTTATTTTCTTTTCTTTTTTTTCTTTTGGAGGGGAACCTGGGAAAGGAGATATTGTAAATAAAGAAAACATCTAAAAAAAAAAAAAAAAAAAAGAAATGGTGTGTGTGTTAAGATGGTCTATCCATAAAGTCATTCACCAACTGTTTCAATGAACAATGGTTCTGCTTGGAGGGTGGCACAGACATATAGGTGAGGGTAAGAATCTGGTTCATTGGCTGTGATGATTTTGAAAAGCATTCATCTCAGAGGAAGAGTAACTTATAAAGTCCTCTTCTTCAAACTTGCTGCAATAGTTACAAACATCAAGCAAAGCAGCCACCTCCCAAGTTAATTGTCTACGTTTCTTTTGATTGTATAAATACATTTGAAATATGTAAGCTGTTCTGGAAACCATGGTATAGTGTAAAAAACATCAAATAAACAATCCTACTAATAGAGAGGCTGAGAAAGGAGAAGCTTGATTTCAAGATCATTATGTGGTACACAGCAAGACACTGTCACATACAAACAAGCAGAAAGTGTATATGGATTGTACAGTATTGGACCTATTTATCAAATTACCAAATTAGAGAGACCATTGGATGACAACCAACAAATTTCTAATTCCTCATATTTTTTGGATTTCAATCGATTAGGATATGTTGATAATATTAATTTTCATATTAAGAGATGTTAAGGAAAAGTAATTGTTACTTCCTGTTGTTTTTGTTGTAAGAGGTGGAATTAGGTTTGTGTGGGTTTGTTGAAAGATTACTGTCTTGCTTCTTTTAGGGTGTAGTTTTGCTCCTTGTGTTGGTGTTTTCCTTCTATTATCCTTTGTAGGGCTGGATTTGTGGAAAGATATTGTGTAAATTTTGTTTGGTCAGGGAATATCTTGTTTTCTCTATCTATGGTAATTGAGAGTTTTGCTGGGTATAGTAGCCTGGGCTGGCATTTGTGTTCTCTTAGGGTCTGTATGACATCTGCCCAGGATCTTCTAGCTTTCATAATCTCTGGTGAGAAGTCTGGTGTAATTCTGATAGGCCTGCCTTTATATGTTTCTTGACCTTTTTGCCTTACTGCTTTTAAAATTCTTTCTTTGTTTAGTGTATTTGGTGTTTTGATTATTATGTGATGGGAGGAATTTCTTTTCTGGTCCAGTCTATTTGGAGTTCTGTAGGCTTCTTGTATGTTCACTGTGTCACTTACTTTAGGTTAGGAAAGTTTTCTTCTATAATTTTGTTGAAGATATTTACTGGCCCTTTAAGTTTGGAGTCTTCACTCTTTTCTATACCTATTATCCTTAGGTTTGGTCTTCTCATTGCGTCCTGGACTTCCTGGATGTTCTGGGTTAGGAGCTTTTTGCTTCTTGCATTTTCTTTAACTATTGTGTCAATGTTTTCTATGGTGTCTTCTACCCCTGAGATTCTCTCTTCTATCTCTTGTATTTTGTTGGTGATGACTAACACTCTCTATGACTCCTGTTCTCTTTCCTAGGTTTTCTAACTCCAGGGTTGTCTCCCTCTGTGATTTCTTTATTATTTTTATTTCCATTTTTAGATCCTGGATGATTTTATTCATTTCCTTCACTTGTTTGATTGTGTTTTCCTGTAGTTCTTTAAGGGATTTTTGTGTTTCCTCTCGAAGGGCTTCTAGCTGTTTGCCT
Source organism: Montemys delectorum (assembly GCA_019843815.1). NCBI lineage: Eukaryota > Metazoa > Chordata > Mammalia > Rodentia > Muridae > Montemys > Montemys delectorum. The sequence goes on along the minus strand of JADRCD010209650.1, from coordinate 11,316 downwards.
GTGTTCTCCTGTATTTCTTTGAAGGAATTATTTATGTCCTTTTTAAAGTCCTCTATCATCATCATGAGAAGTGATTTTAGATCTGAATCTTGCTTTTCTGGTGTGATGGACTTGCTATGGTGGGAGTATTGGATTCTGATGATGCCAAGTAACCTTGGTTTCTGATGCTTATGTTCTTATGCTTGCCTCCTGCCATCTGGTTATCTCTAGTGCTACCTGCCCTGGCTAAATATGACCGGGTCCTGTCCTTCCTGTGATCCTGGTTGTGTCAGAACTCCTCAGAGTCAAGCTGTGTCTGTGATCCTGGGATCCTGTGATCCTGAGCCTGTTAGAGCACCTGGGAGTGGAGCTTCCTCTTAGTGTTGTGGGACTGGTTGCAAATTTGTGCCCAAAGTCTGCTCAGAGCATACTCCAAAAGCAACCTGTGCCATTGGGCTGGCAGAGTTCTTGCATGCCTGGGTCCCACTGGTCCCAGTTACTTCCAGTATTGGGACAGATGTTGTGTCCTCCTCACCTCTGATCCTCTGTGCCATTTTGTACTTCTAAATATCACATTTCACTATGTGAGTACGTGGTGTTGACCATCCCCAAATATACCTGGACTCTCTTTTGTATCTTCTATTAGTTCTGGGGCTGACCTCTGACTTAGACTTTTAGAGACACTTCTTAAACTAAACTTGGTAACAAATTGAAATATGTGATATTTTCAGTCAGGTGCTCAATTTAATTTAGGAAGTTATTATCTCCATCTTACTATTTTATGAAGCATCCCTTTACATCCCTGTTTGTTTGTTTGCTACCTACCGGCTAGAGTTTCCCTCTATTATGCACACATACCCATCACATATGGGCACTCTCCAGATTCTGTTAGTAAAATATTCGGTTTTTAAATTGAATCTGTCACTTGAAGAAGTGATCCAGTTGAGACAGGAACCCATGACTTCTGAACTTTATTCCAATTTATTCCTTAAAATGGCTTTTAGCTCCCCTATCTTCTATCTTGATTCTGCAGAGCATAAAATTGCCAGTCTCCCAGAGCCTATTCCAAGACATTATTATTTGTCAGAGCAGAGGTTCCAATGCAGGCAATATACCACTCCCTAAAAAACCACAAAGGGCTGGGTAGCTCTCCCAGTTCTCCTATCTCTCCTAGCTCTCCCAGCCTAACTTTTATCTGAGGATGTGCTTCAGAGCTTGGAGAACAGCAGTTCTCAAATCAGGCAGCAGGGGCAGACACAGCAAAGGTTTGTGAGCTTTGAGGTGTGGCAGCTTCCAGCAGAGGGAGTGTAACCTTCCCAAGCTTCTGGCAGTCTCTCACTGCATAGAGTGCCAAACGGTATGGTTGGCATTATTGTCTGGTAATTGGAGATACCCTTCAATATCCATTTATTTTATCATTTTGGATTCCCAAGAGGCTGACTCCAGGAGTTCACCTGAGTTTAGATCGGAAGCTGTCCACTGGGGGCTATGACACAGAAAGTTACTCTCTGCTTTGCCTTCTACATTTGAACATTTCTACATTTGAACATAGCTGAAGTCCATCTGCTGGAGTTGTGACACTATAGAAACTACCTGCTGACTAGTGACTATTCAAGACATATGATCCAGGGATAATAGTAACTTTCTGATTTAGCCTTAAAAATATTTATAGGTATTGCTATGCTGGGTATTTAGGGGAAATAACAATGAATAAGATATTCTCTCAAATCTATTGTAAATATTATTTTGAAAATTTACTTTATTGTCCTAATAACAGCAACATTATAGTCTATAGTTTCTTTTATTGCCTTTGTTGCAAGCTCAGCCCCAAACATGAAGGTCAGTGCTTCCTGATGTTTTGGTCTCTGTAGTCGTCCAACTCACATCTTTCTAGTTGGCTCACCTTTTTGTTTACCACCCCCCCCCCCCCCCACACACACACTTTCCCCAGTCAGTGTGTAGACCTTTGACTTGGCCTGTTAAATGTCGAGATCTGTGCTTTACCCTCCTGGTGGACAATGAGAGCTAGGCACTCTGGGAATAGGAGGGTTGCCAATTTGGAAAAGGGGATTTCAGTTAAGGAAATGACTAAAGGGTCTGCAGTTGGGTGAGGGCAGGAGTGGGGCAGGGATGGGAACAGAAGGACCCATGATCAAAGCATCTCAGAGGAGAACAGGCTGAATCCACAGCACAGGGCAAACTGTGAAAAAGCCTTGGACCAAATGTAGCCCATGTGAGCTGAGGAGACAAAGGAAGAAGCCATGAGCAAGAGGAGAAGCACTCACTGGAAGAGAAGCTGCCTTTATGCATCTTCAGGAGCAGAGCAAGGGGAGAGGGGAGCCATACAGTCAAGCATCTCAGTTAGAAGAAGAGGCATAGACAACACCACCTGCACGCTGCAAAAACAAGTCACAAGGACAGCTGCAGAGTTATCCTGAGTTCCTCGGAGACTGCGAGTCCTCGGGAAGCTCATACTGCTTGCTGGGGCTCAGGGTGGATAGAGAAAGCTGGTCACGTGTAAACCTTAGAGCCGTAACAGGTCAGCTTTGGGCTTCGCTCAGCACATATTAGAGGTGTGTGATTGGTATGGTGTACTTGATTCTAGCAAAACCAGACAGACAAACAAACAAACAAATGCCTTAAGCAGATTCTACAAAAATGTGGGCCCCTGTGGGCTGAAATATATGTACTATAATCACAAAGTAGAACCTTCTCAAATGTCTGCCCACTATATGAAAGATAAATTAATGGTGTCTTTATACATCAATGGGAACAAACAAATCAACTGCATTCAACAACATGGATAAATCTCACCAACAGAACACAGGATGGAAAGAATACACAGACAGACAGACAGGCAGGCAGGCAGGCAGGCAGATAGACAGACATACACACACTGTAGACTACCATTGTCTTTGTATCAGCATATGCTAGAAGTACAGAGAATGGTTACCCTAGGGTAAGGACTAGATTCCATGTGATTTGGCATATTCTTTAACTTTTTATTGATTCTTTATAAGTTTCACATTATGCACCACAGTCTCACTCATCTCCCTGTACCCTCATATGCTCATATGTGTTCTTTGCTCTTGCAACCCTGCAACCAAAATCACACACACACACACACACACACACACACACACACCAACAAAAAAAGCATAGAAAATATATCATTGTGGAAGCTGTAGTGTGTCACAGGGTGTCTCATAGTATATCCCTCCGTCCACACATCTTCACTTGCAAATGTTCATTGCAAAGTCTTTGGTCTTGTTTGAGGTCTTTGGCTTCTGTGACACTGTGGTGCGCCAACCCTGACTAGCAGGAATTAAGACACGACACAACCGGTTCCTTCTCTTAGCGGTTTACTCAGGATACTTGACAGGCAGCATTGTGTGGAGGTGAGCCTGAGATCCCTACTCGGGCACAGCTTATATCCTAGTAGGAGCCCATGAACTCATGCCACGTGTCATCTCCCCATAGGCCAGGGAAGATCATGTCACTCAGAAGCACAACCTACAAGCCAAATCAGGTGTTGTTTATCTCAGAGCTCTCGGCCAACCATCGCTATCTTTGGGGCGCGGTTCAGATGGCTCTCTACATGACACCATCAATATTGGATCCTTATCAGGACTCTGGGGGGTTCACATTCTGCCCACCTTAGGGCTTATCACATGCCTCTCTCCACTGGGTGGGTGCTGAGTTTCAGGGAAGCTCAGAGACAGTGCTCCTGGGGTAGAAAAGTGCAGTCTGAGACGTGAGAAAGCCAGAGCTGGTTCAGGGGTTCCCCAGGCCTGCTATGAGGCCAGGCTATTGGGGTTCACTGACTCTTGAACATCCAGGTGCTGCTGGGAGTTGAGAAGGGGAGTCGGGGGCCCTCAGGCTGGGGACAGCATTTAGCCTAGGGCCTGGGGAAAGGGGAGCTCTGGCTTGTCTCAACAGTGATCGTCCTTAGCTTGGCAGAGGCAGGCTGGAACTACAAAGAGCCCTTCTCTGGGAGATTCAGCTGCAGCTTTGTAGGCAAAGACCTTCTGCACGTTCCCCCGTGGCGGTGGTAGACAAAAGAGACAGTCCATGGTTCTAAACTGCTTACGGACTGTTCATGGAGGAAAATGGATGCATACCCACTTCTCAAGGTCTGACTCGAGATTAAATATTTTTTGCAGGGAGTAATGTCTGGGAAGGGAAGCTTATTGGCTAAGCTCTCAGAGCTTAATTTAGGTACTTCCTTAGCATGGAGAACTCTGTTCTGGGCCTACTGACCACAGGTCACATTTTCTTATGCGGGGAGTGTGTCAGTGTTCCAGGCTTGGAATCTGGCAGGGAGCGGGGAGTTGTCTACGTCTCAGGTGTGTGTCCCCGGGGTCTCAGACTCGCTCTACCTTAACAAGCTTCCTGGTGCGGTTTTATCACCCTACAGGACCCCTCCCGGTTATCCTGTTGTAGGCTTGCATCACGGAGATCCTGTGCAGCTGATCCCTGTAGCTGTTGGATCCGCAGGACTGGCCCTTTCACAGGTCTCAACCATTCACAGATGGTACAGATTTTGGGGTGAGTCAATTCAGAGCCCTGGATCTGAGCCTGGGTGTTAGTTGAGCTGGTCAGCACTGTTGGGATAATCTTCTTGCCCACTGCATAAAGGTTGTCTTTGTGTTATTCAAATGTTGATTTCTGTACCAGCAGAGGGCAGAGTACTGTCTGGAGCTTGGTATGGTTATTTTAATTGTCAGCACCTGCATCAAATCTTGTAAACATTCGCCTCCCTCACCTTCTGATTGGTTTTACAGAGATCGACAGCCTAGCTGAGGCAGGAGAGGAAAGCTGGACATCCAGGCACAGAGAGGGACTGTGGGAAGAATTGAGAGGCATGGGATTTGCCAGCCAGACACAGAGGAAGTCGATGTACTGGGACCCACAGACATTGATACCAACCCCTGCCACTATGTAGCTATGGAATCAGACCTGGCCCTCAGTGGCAGCTTACCCTGAGACCTCACCATGGCTCCAGGTGGCAAGGCTAGCCATTCATAACAGGCTATTCCTCTCCATTCTTGTATTTATGGGTGCACTGTAACCATCTTCAGAAACACCAGAAGAGGGCACTAAATCCCATTATATATGGCTATGAGCTGCCATGTGGTTGATGGGAATTGAACTCAAGACCTCCAGAAGAGCAGTCAGTGCTTTTAAGCGCTGAGCCATCTCTCCAGGCCTTCCTCTCCATTCTTGAATCTCCAGTTCCATCTCTTCATAGTGCTCAAGCTGTTCCTCTTCTCTTTCTCTCCCATCTGTCTACCGCATACTTGCATATCATGGTGGTTCCTGCTGCAGGCTGGCCATGAGGTTGGTGGGCCCCTGGATGACATCCTCCATCTGTGCTGCATGGTGTAGTGATTAGTGGGTGTCTATGGCCCACCTGTGCCATGCGCTGGAGGGCAGGTCTGAGGGTGGAATAGTGGTCCACAGGTTTCTGTGTCTGCTTCCTCCTGTGCTGCTCTGCCTGGATTTGATATGATTTGATTTTTTATGAGTTCTAGGCACAAGAAAGCTTTGGTTACCAAGTCAGTTATCAAGCTAGGATGAGCAAAGGACTGCCATCTGCTCTGCCCCTGACTGATATACGGACAACACCACCATCAAGGGGTCTCTTTGCTCATTGCCAGGGAGTGTGTTCTGTTTCTTCATCTAAGTGCTCTCGTGTGTTATTGTGTTCCTCATGTAGAAATTCACGGGGCCATACATTTTTTTAAGTATATGTCAATGAAAATTAAAAGTAGATAAGAACATGGAAAGCAAACCAATGAAAAAATAGACCCAGAAGCCTCAACACAGCAGGCCTAGAATGAGTAGTGAGCCACACGCTTCTGTCTCAATCCAGTGCCAACTGGGTACAGTGATCAGAGGGATGAGAGGTGACACCAGTCTCATAGCTAGCACCTTAGCGTGGGCAACCAAGCCTGTTCATGGTGCAAAGGTTGGCAGCATGGAACACAGCAAACAGAAACTGCATGTGACACATCTCAGCTCCTGGCTCAGGGCAGAACTCCCCAGGACCTCAGTTTCCACACATGTAGAATAGAGATGGCAATATGTTGAATACATTGTTAGGTGTTGTGACTTGCACAGAGTGAAAAACAAGAAAGTGTCGGTTTTGTTATTACCGTGTGCCAGACACAGCTCTAGTAAAAGGGAGATTTGGCCAAGTGATTTGTATGAAGCCATACATTGTCAATGCTAAATGGAGAATTGAGCTCAAGGTTTGCCTCAAAAGCCTACAATCTAAGACTTTCTGTATTAGTCAGGGTTCTCTAGAACTTATGGTAGTCTCTATGTAGTGAAGAAATTTATTGATGATTTACAGTCTGTAGTCCAACCCCCAACAATGGTCAGCAGCAGCTGTGAATGGGAGTCCAAGGATCCAGCAGTTGCTCAGTCCCACAGGGCAAGCAGGTGAAGCAGAGCAAGCCTTCTTTCTTCCAATGTCCTTATATAGGTCTCCAGCAAAAGGTGTGGCCCAGATTAAAGGTGTGTGCTTCCACACCTTTAATCCCAGATGATCTTGAACTCATAGATCTTCCTATCTTAGTCCTCTGGGATTCATAGCCACTATGCCTCAAGATCTCCATGCCAAGATTCAGGTCGGAAACTTGTATCTCTCAGCCTCCAGATTAAGGCCACAGGTAAGCCTTCTAATTCTGGATTGTAGTTCATTTCAGATATAGTCAAGTTGACAACCAGGAATAGCCACTATACTTCCTAAGGATAGAAAAAAAAAAAAACCTCATTCCTGGGAAACTAGCAGTAATGCATCATGGGAAATCACTCATTGCAAGGAAAAATATAAGAGTTTGGTATAAGTAAAGGTGATTACCAAATAACCATTTAATGAGGGCCCTTTCAGATTATCTGATTCTATAGGGGCTTTGACTTTTATTGCCTTTGGGTTGTTTTATGGCTTTGTAAATTATCATTCATAGAAATGTAAGAAATTCATGTCTATAGACATGTAAATAAGTCTGCTCATTCCCAAGTAATAAAGCTCCAACTACATGTAAAAATCATTTCAACATTCTTTTATTCCATATGAACTTATTACTTTGAATAAGTTACAACAACTAGCAAGTCCCACATTCAGTTAGTGAGGTAGATCTTTGCTTATGCATTCATTTTACAGTTATGTGAGAACTGTAATTTTTACTTTAAAGAAACATTATCCTTTAATACATGTGGAGAGGTCAGATTTAGTCCTGTGGCCTCTGTTTCCTGAGAAAGGCTCTCTCTGCTGTAGTGAAATCTGCTGACAGGAGATCCCAGGGGATTTCACAGGGCAGGTGCTAGGGTAAGGCCCAGGTTTGGCCTTGTGTTTTTCCTGGCCAGGGTTGATGAGGACATTGGCAAGGCAGTTGGACTTGGGGAGGACCCAGTGTATCCTGGAGGCAATTAACAGTGGATGTGTGGGGGTGGACTTAGGCCTCAGACTAAACCAATGGAGTTTGATAGTGAAAAAAAATTACATATGGGTGGGGACCGGGAAGTCATAAATAATGGATTTTGGAGTTATATTTAAGTACTTTCTTTGCTCATTTCCTAGTTCCATGGTCTGGCAAGTTATCCAAATTCCCTGCCAGAGTTTAAGCCTTCCATACCCAGTCTCTACCACTGCTTTGTGTGTTTAAAGGCTTGGCTGTCAACACATCACTAACAGAAATGACAGACCCTTTAAAAAGTGGCATTAACTACAGTCTGCAGGTGGTCAAAGGCCATGCCATTGAAGGAAACCCTGGGACCCCAGCATTTTTGTTGATCTCAGCTACTCTGTATTAGCCACAATAACAATTCTTTATTGTTGTAGTAAAATATCATAACTAGAAGCAACATAAGAAAGAGAGTGTTTATCTCAGTTACAGTTCTAGAAGAATAAGAATCCATCATGGCCTCACAGGCATAGGAACAGGCAGGCATAGCGACAGGCAGGCACGGCAGCAGGAGCAGATGCTGACTAACCACATATCGTTACATAGACACAGACAACACAGAAGAGGTGGTCATGAAGTGAGGCAAGGCTATAAACTCACAAGGCCTGCCTCCAGTGACTCACTTCCTCCACCAAAGTGCCACCTCCCTAAGGTTCCATAACATCCCCAAATAGCACTACTGCCTGAGGACCAAGGGTCCAGATGTGCAAGCCTACAGGCACCTTTCTCATTAACCACCACAGGCCATGTGGGAATGCCTTGCCTTCTGCTCTGTTAGGAGTGAGGGCCTGTGTCAAATCAAGATAATAGCCATCTAAGGGTGTAATAGCTTTCCAAAGCCGAAGGCGTTAACACCCATATGGAAAGATATTAACAGTTGACAAGGAAACCTCTGGGAGATGAAACAATAAACTAACTGTAAGTCTTCTCTCTTCTGTTAAGTTCTAGATGGTGTGAAACCAGGGGCAACTATGAGATGAGTCTCCTAAGTTTTGAGGGTCCCGGTGGCTGACAAGTGCCATTCTAGTTAGACTTCTGTTTGTGAGTGCCATTCTAGTTAGACTTCTGTTCCAACAGTTCACTTGGGGGCACTTCATCCTGATGACCTGCTCATCTGTGCGGCCTTATCTCTCTGCAGCTGAGAAAACCTCCCAGCAGTGGTCAACATCGAGACCAGATCCTCTTTTGTTCTTACCCGTTCAATGTTTATTTTCAAGATTCCATTTGTGGAAAGCATCTAAACAGCATCATTTAGAGGAAAGCAGAAATCACTATTTGGAACATACACACATAAACTCACCAGGCAGTCTAGACAGGGTAGCAGAATTATTGCCCTGTTGCCCTGGATTGTGAAGCTGTGTTAGGTAGAAACGCTCTCTGCTTTGATAGTCTAGAATTTTCCAGAAGGAAATAAACACGGGTCAATGGAATTCTATGCTACAGTGCACTTTGAGAAACTTTGCAAACCTGTCCCTGGTAAGGACAGAACAGCCATTCTAGTATTACCACAGGTTTTAGATTGTGAGGCATAGGCACGTCATCTCAGAACAATGCCATCAGGTTGGCTCCTACCTTACCTGGGCAAGCCTAATTCCAAACAGGACAAACGACACTCTTAGCCACGGGCAGCAGGAAAGCCAGAACGATGGGAAAAGAAAACAGATGATACTGCTCTGTTCTAAAGGAAACCACGAAAACCAAACAGTTTCCCCCTGACCCCCACATCAAACGTGCCACCATTCTGTCCAAGTGAGGGGTGTAAATATTTTTGTCAAAAAGCCTCAGATTTGGGGAGAGCAACTTTAATTTACAAGTAAGTCATGACTGTTGCTTCTTTTTGACATTTGTTCTCCCAAGGAATAACACAGTATAAAAAGATGCTCAAGTCAGGACTTCTTTTTTTTTTTCTTCCATGTTACAATAAAACTTTATTTGTAGCCAGAAGAACTTGAATATCCTGGGTTTTTGTGTGTTACAAATTAAAAATTCTTTTAATTTGCAGGTATTGTAGTTATTTAACTTGTGAGCCAGTGTTGTGATCCTCTCCCTAGGATGTTTGCCTCCTGAGTGCCAAGATTAAAGATGCTAGCTGCCACGCCTTGCCTTTCCCTAGGATTTTTTTTTTGTTGCTTATTTCTCTTTTTTTTAATTTTAATTTTTTATTTTTTAAGTTAATTTATTTTTTACACTCCATAGTCCATTCCCTGCTCCCCCCAATCCACCCTCTGACTGCTCCACACCCCACACTTCCTCCCCACCCCCATCTCCACGTGGATGCCCTCACCCCCCACCCCACCCGACCTCTAAACTCCCTGGGGCCTCCAGTCTCTTGAGGGTTAGGCGAATCGTCTCTGAATGAACACACACCCGGAAGTCCTCTACTGTATGTGTGTTGGTGGTCTCATATCAGCTGGTGTATGCTGTCTGTTTGGTGGCCCAGTGTTTGAGAGATCTCAGGGGTCTAGATTAATTGAGACTGCTGGTCCTCCTACAGGATCACCCTTCTCCTCAGCTTCTTTCAGCCTTTCCAATTTCAACAACAGTGGTCAGCTGCGTCTGTCCATTGGTTGGGTGCAAATATCTGCATCTGACTCTTTCAGCTGCTTGTTGGATTTTTCAGAGGGCAGTCATAATAGGTCCCTTTGTGTGAACGCTCCATAGCCTCAGTAATAGTGTCCGGCCTTAGGACCTCCCCTTGAGCTGGATCCCACTTTGGGCCCGTCGCTGGACCTTCTTTTCCTCAGGCTCCTCTCCATTTCCATCCCTGTAATTCTTTCAGACAGGAACAATTATGGGTCAGAGATGTGACTGTGAGATGGCAATACCACCACTCATTTGATGTCTTCCTGCTGGAGGTGGGCTCTATAAGTTCCCTCTCCCTACTGTCTTGCATTATATCTAAGGTTCCTCCCTTTGATTTCCTGAGAATTTTACCTCCCAGTTCTCTGGTGCATTCTGGAGGGTCCCCCCAACCTCCTATTTCCGGAGGTTGCCTGTTTCCATTCTTTCTACTGGCCCTCAGGGCTTCAGTCCTTTTCCCTCACCCAATACCAGATCAGGTTCCTCTTTTCCCCCCACTCCACCCCTCCCATCCACTTTCCCTCTTAGCCCCTCCCTCCCTCCTTCCCATCTTGTGATTGCTTTCTTCTCTCTCCCAAGTGGGACTGAGGCATCCTCACTTGGGCACTTCAGCTTGTTGACCTTTTTGAGATCTGTGAACTGTATCTTGGGTATTTTGTACTTTTTTCCCCCTAATATCCACTTATTAGTGACTACATACCATGCACTTCCTTTTGGGTCTGAGTTACCTCACTCAGGATGATATTTTCTAGTTCCATCCATTTGCCTGCAAAACTCAGGATGTCCTCGTTCTTAATAGCTAAGTAGTAGTCCATTGTGTAAATGAACCACAGTTTCTGTATCCATTCTTCTGTCGTGGGACATCTAGGTTGTTTCCAGCTTTTGGCTATCACAAATAAGGCTGCTATGAGCATAGTGTGCCCCTGTGGCATGGTGGGGCATCCTTTGGGTATATTCCTAAGAGTGTTGTAGCTGGGTCTTCAGGTAGATCTGTTTCCAATTTTCTGAGGAACCTCCAGATTGATTTCCAGAGTGGTTGTACCAGTTTGTAATCCCACCAGCAATGGAGGAGTGTTCATCTTTCTCCACATCTTCTCCAACATGTGTTGTCACCTGAGGTTTTGATCTTAGCCGTTCTGATTGGTATAAGGTGGAATCTCAGGGTCATTTTGATTTGCATTTTTCTGATCACTAAGGACTTGAACACTTCTTTAGGTGCTTCTCAGCCATTTGAGATTCTTCAGTTGTGAATTCTCGAGTTAGTTCTATATCCCATTTTTTTTTT
>JADRCD010209649.1:54865-68666 GCA_019843815.1 Montemys delectorum | reverse complement strand
TCTTGTATCAAGTTTGAGGAAGAGGACTTTATAAGTTACTCTTTCTTCGAGATGAATGCTTTTCCAAATTATCACAACTAATAAACCAAATTCTTACCCTCACCCAATGTCCGTGCCACCCTCCAAGCAGAACCATTGTTCATTGAAACACTTGGTGAATGACTTTATGGATAGACCATCTTAATACCTACACCATTTCTTAAATGAATGTAACCTGTTCTCTGTGGGCTGAGAATAACGTAACTCACTCAAGTCAAATAGCTTTGACCATAGCAGGAAGTCTGTATCCAAAAATCGAGCCTACAATTCATTTCTTGGTGCAGCAGAACTATCAACTCTCAGCTTAGCTACGATGGAGGTAAAATCCTTTGGTGATGTGAGGGTCATTGAAGTATAGCCTTATTACAATGAAATCCAGTGTCTAAAAATTGTTCTTATTTTGGGCTTGTACCACAGTAAGAGCCAAGATTTTAGACTCTACTAAATACAAAACAAACAAAAAGACTTCATATATTTATGTTCATTTAGGAAAATACCAGTAGTGATGTATTATTTTGAAGTATATAGTTAATATGTTTGGACTTATTTAAAATTTATATTGAGAAAAATGTATTTTCCCTATTGCTGTAGATGAGCATCTACATAAGACTGTTAAATTGGTTGTTGTTTTATATCAAGCAACTTTTATAATACTTATTTGTATTGTTATAATATTTTATAAAGTTTAAGGAATATGACGAAAAAGATATTGTAGGTATTGAAGGGGGTCTCTGGGAGGAGTCAGTGTACAAAAGGGAAACAAGAATGTGATTTAATTCTATTTACTTAAAATATGTTTTTAAATGTTAACAAATTCAGATAAACTGAAGTCATGTAACTTTTATCATCATAATGCAATAAAAGTTTAAAAAAAAAAAAAGAAAGGAAAAAGAATAAACTAACCCAAATTAGAAAATCCATTACAGAGATTTAAGCCACAGTTAAAAACATGTCCCAAGCCGGGCGGTGGTGGTGCACGCCTTTAGTCCCAGCCCTTGGGAGGCAGAGGCAGGCGAATTTCTGAGTTCGAGGCCAGCCTGGTCTACAGAGTGAGTTCCAGGACAGCCAGGGGCCAGGGCTACACAGAGAAACCCTGTCTCGAAAAAGCCAAAAAAAAAAAAAAAAAAAAAAAAAAAAAAAAAAAACAAAACAAAAAAAAAAAAAAACATGTCCCAAATAATCTACAGACACAAAAACTGGTTCATTTGAAATACTTTCAAGTTCATCAGAAGAATGAAAAACAAACCATCAAAAGAGGTATCATTGTAAAATCATGTTAAAAATAACCCTTGGTAATAAATATTATAGTTTGACAAAGATGGAACAATTATTTTATAAACAACATGTACTATAACACAACAAGAAAAAAATCACATTGCAATGATCTTTTGTTAAAGAAATATGGAGTGTACAGCTCACAAAATTATACTGTATCAGAAGAAACCTGGGAAAGTTCAAGCCTAGATGATTGCATTGGCAAAGAATTCCGTTATTAAAGAGAAGTGATGCAAACATTCAAATCCTTATTCACTATCCCTGCTTCCAAAGAGTGAACAGTAATACTAGTTTATAAGGCTGCATATTCCTTACTAACACCCAACAAGAACACTGAAAAGAAAGGAAAATTACTGGCTAGTATTTCTTTTCTTATTTATTTATTTATTTATTTATTTATTTATTTTTATTTTTTTAGAAAAGACTTTAAAAAAAAAAAAGATTTATGTATGTGAGTACCCTGTTGCTATCTTCAAACACACCAGAAGATGGCATGGGATCTCCATTACAGATGGTTGTGAGCCACCATGTAGTTGCTGGGAATTGCTTCTCAGGACCTCTAGAAGACCAGTCAGTGCTCTTAACCACTGAGCCATCTCTCCAGCCCCACTAGTATTTCTTAGTACAGACACTGAGTTTGAAAGATAATGTATGACTGGCTGGGACTTGTGGAGGGTCCTTGTAGGCTTTGAAACAGGCAAGGAAATGATCTGAGAAGAAGCAAACTGAACCTTTTTTCAGCCCAGTTTTAGTACCAGTTCTGTGCTAGGACTTGTAGAGTCTGACATGAGTTTGTATATTTTCACTGTATAGCACAATTTTGGCAAAAAGTTTTCATTAATTCAGCCCAATGAGTTTCACAAATGTTAAATCATGTTTACCTTGAATCTCTATACAAAGCACATATGACTTCATCTATAAGATAGATACTTATTGATTTAGAAATGATGCTCAAGACAAGGGTCTAGAGAGAATGACTGAGATAAATGTAAAATTGGCCCTAGGACAACACAGGTTCTCTTAGGCTATTGTAAAATAAAAATGATCTTACACAGGATGCATTTTATGCCCTAGAAATAATGCTCCAGGTTTTAGGGGAAATGGGTCTGGGGTAAGTAAAATATAAAATCGGGAATATATGAGCAAAAACTGGCTCACCAAACAGCAAAGGATTGTCAGGTTGTAAAGTACACCTGTTCTCATCCTTACAGCAGGAGGACAGATTAAACATCTCTTTCCTTTGAACGATGCCTGGGAATTTAAGTTTCTGGCTTCTCTGGTGCTTATCTCTATCAAAAAAGCATGTTTTGCCCTTTAGAAGGACACATATAGAGATCAATGAACTGACTCTACAAAGTCCTATGTCTTCAACATATATACCTTCAACCAAAGTAGACTCAGGAAACATATGCAGATATATGTGAGATGTATTACAAAATAGCCAACAAAATAATTGTGGAACTAGCTGGGGAGTTCAAAACCTCACCGAAACCCTCCCCCCAAAATCTCAAATTATAGATAAAGTCTATAATTTGAAAACAAGAGCTGAACTTTCAATCCAAAAAAAAAGTATCCATAATGTGTACTGAGCTACTTCAGATAATTAAAAATTCAATAATATCTAGTATGCATATTATGCAGAAACAAATATACAAATAATGAATAAACATGCTCAACTCCACTAATCATTAGAGGAATGAATATTAAAACTAAAATATTCTACACAACCTCCTGAGTACTAAAATTAAAAGGGGTAAAAATGCCCAGTATGGGATAGAATTTGATGACCCTGCTGATTGTGAGGCTCCTGGCCCATGCATAAGAAAAAATAACAGAATCAGAGACAGCCAGATGTGCTTGCCACAAAGTGATTGCCATGAAGCCTTTTGACCTAAAATTGATCCCTAGGACCAACATGGGGAAAGAAGAGAACTGACAGCACTCTAACATGCCCAGGATCATAGGATCAGAGGTGAGGAGGACACAACATCTGTCCCAACACTGGGAGTAAAAGGGACCAGAGAGGCGCAGGCATACAGTGACTCTGTCAGTTCAGTGGCACAGGTTCCTTCAAGTATGTCTGGGCTGGTGCCCGAAGTGGACTTTGGGTGCAAACACTGCAGCTAGTCCAATACCATGAGGAAGCTCTGCTCCCAGATGCTATAACGGGCCCAGTATCACAGGACCCTAGAATCACAGGATAACAGAGACAGCTTGACTCTGAGGAGTTCTGACACAACCAGGATCACAGGAAGGACAGGCCCCTGTCAGATTTAGCCAGGGAGGTAGCATTAGAGATACCCAAAGTGCAGGAGGCAAGCCTAAGAAAATAAGCAACAGAAACCAGGGTAACTTGGCATCATAAAAACCCACTTCTCCCACCATAGCAAGTCCTGGACACATCATCACATGGGAAAATAAATATTCAGATATAAATTTACTTCTCATGATGATGATACAGGACTTTAAGAAGGACATAAATAACTCCCTCAAAGAAACACAGGAGAACACAGGTAAACACCTAGAAGCTCTTCAAGAGGAAACACAAAAATCCCTTAAAGAACTACAGGAAAATGCAAACAAGTGAGGGAAATGAACAAAATCATTCCAGATCTAAAAGTAGAAATAGAAACAATAAAGAAATCACAAAGGGAGACAACCCTGGAGTTACAAAACCTAGGAAAGAGATCAAAAATCATAGATGCAAGCATCACCAACAGAATACAAGAGACAAAATAGAGAATCTCAGGGGCAAAGGATACCATGGAAAACATTGAAACAACAGTCAAAGAAAATGCAAAAAGCAAAAAGCTCCTAACCCAAAACATCCAGGAAATCCAGGACACAATTAGAAGACCAAACCTAAGGATAATAGGTATAGAAGAGAGTGAAGACTCCCAACGTAAAGGGCCAATGGATATCTTCAACAAAATTATAGAAGGAAATTTCCCTAACCATGAGAAAGAGATGCCCATGAACATACAAGAAGCCTACAGAACTCCAAATAGTCTGGACCAGAAAAGAAATTCCTCCCATGACATAATAATAAAAACAACAAATGCACCAAACAAAGAAAGAATTTGAAAAGCAGTAAGGAAAAAAGTTCAAGTAACATATAAAGGCAGGCCTATCAAAATTACATCAGACTTCTCACCAGAGACTATGAAAGCTAGAAAATCCTGGGCAAATGTCATACAGACCCTACAAGAACACAAATGCCAGCCCAGTCTACTATACCTAGCAAAACTCGCAATTACCATAGATGGAGAAAACAAGATATTCCATGACAATACCAAGTTTACACAATATCTTTCCACAAATCCAGCCCTACAAAGGATAATAGATGGAAAACACCAACATAAGGAACAAAACTATACCCTAGAATAAGCAAGAAAATAATCTTTCAACAAAACCACACAAACATAATTCCACCTCTAACAACAAAAATAACAGGAAATAACAATTACTTTTTCTTAATATCTCTTAATATGAAAATTAATATTACCAACATATCCCTATTGATTGAAATTCAAAAGTGTGAGGAATTAGAAATCTGTTGGCTATCATCCTGTGGCCTCTCTAATTTGGTAACTGGAGATATAAGTCCAATATTCTACAATCTATATACACTTTCTGCTTGTTTGTACTTGACAGTGTCTTGCTATGTACCACATAATGGTCTTGAAGTCATGTTTCTCCTATCTCAGCCTCTTTATTAGTAGGAGTGTTTATTTGATAATTTTACACTATACTATCGTTGTCAGAACAGCTTACATATTTCAAAATTATTTATACAGCCAAAAGAAACAAAGAGAATTAATTTGGGAGGTGGTTTGCAAGAGAAAAACAAAGAGTGAGACTGAATGCTTTGTTGATGTTTGTAACTATTGTATCAATTTTGAAGAAGAGGACTTTATAAGTTACTCTTTCTCTGAGATGAATGCTTTTCAAAATTATCACAGCCAATGAACCAGATTCTTACCTTGACCTAATGTCTGTGCCACCCTCCAAGCAGAACCATTATTCACTGAAACAGTTGGTGAATGACTTCACCGATAGACCATCTTAATACACTCACTATTTCTTAAATCAATGTAACCTGTTGTTCTTTCTGGGCTGAAAATGAAGAGAATCACTCAAGTCAAATAGCTTTGACCATAGTGGGAAGTCTGTATCCCAAAATCGTGCCTACAATTCATTCCTTGGTGCAGCAGAACTGTCAACTCTTAGCTTAGCTACTATAGAGATAAAATCCTTTGGTGATGTGAGGGTCATTGAAGTACAGCCTTTTTACAATGAACTCCAATGTCTAAGAATTGTTCTTATTTTGAGCTTGTACCAAAATAATACCACAGTAAGACACAAGATTTTAAGCTCCCCTAAAAACAAAACAAAACAAACAAAAGACTATGTATTTATGTTCATTTGAAAAAATAGCGATGTATTATTTTTAAAATATACAGTTAATGTTTGCAGTTACTTAAAATTTATATTGGGAAAAATGTATATATTTTCAGTAATATCAAACAACTTTTATAATACTCATTTTTATTGTTACAATATTTTATAAATTTTAAAGAATATGACAAAATGAAAAATAGAACCTGAAAATAAAAGTAGAGAACTGACCCCTGCAGACTTTCCTCTGATCACCACACAAACACTGTGGTACATGAACATGTAAATGGTTGCACTCAAATGAATATAAGATAAATAATTGGAATTTTTTAAAGGGAGACTATAATAGAACTTATTAACAGAGATTAAGTCATAGACCCTATTATTCCTTCTAATTTAGCAATTCTACTTCCAAGCCAACATAAAGTGTAGTAAATTTAACGGCAAAGGTATTCTTATAAATGTTCAGAACAATGTCATTGTTCGGTGTATCAATTAGAATGTTTATCAACAGGAGTGTCATCATATATACACTGTGCTATAATCATTTAATTGAATGTTTCACAGTAATATGGTAGGATGAGCGACTCTTCTTTAGGTATAATCTGGGGAATTTCACAAAGTGATGTTAAATAATGAGGTACATTTGGTATGCTTTCATAATGTTAAAGGACCAGTAATTCTAGTAATATGTTGAGAAGGAGTGAAGTACAGGCAGAAACGGATACAAACAAGATTCAATAATGTTAATTCTTACACTAGATTCTGAATACATAGCTAAGGATCCCCTGGCTTGATTTACAAAGTCATATACAATTTTTCAAAGTCATTGTCCTATTCAGTTTTCTTTGTCTTCAACAGTCTTTGTATTTGTTTTAAATACTATCCTTAGGATGAGAACAGGATATAAACACTAATCAAGCAGTTTATGATAAGGGCCTGAAAAGCACCCAGAAATATGTTTGGTTTTGTACAAGCCAGCATCCAGGAATGCAGAAGTGGAGGTGTTTTCTGTGTTCAGGCTTCTTATCTTCCCCTTTCGTATCATGGATAACCATCACTCCCCAGAAGCTATTCATATAGACTTTCCTGAAGTTGGACCCCTAATGGGTGGGCCACATGGATGGACCAACATCTCCTATACCCATGCTTTAACCCAGTTTCTCACACAGGTCTTATGAACAGCCCCTAACCTTGTAAATTGATGACAACACTTTCCTTGGGAAACACTCGTAAAAGATAGGAGCTCTGTTTACTGCTCTTTAAGCTTTCATCCACACAGTTGGAATAATTTCTCTTCTAAAACTCACTTTTATGTATGTATGTATGTATGTATGTATCTATGTATGTATGTATGAATTTCATTCTTCAAATTGAGAAGGCAAAGGACACAGAAGCCATGGGCTTGGAGTGGTTCTGGGAGCTGTTGAGTCATCCAGTACCTTAACTCTTTACATATTCACAATTCAGATGAAAGGTATCAATTGCTCTTAACAATTTCCTTTTCCCCTGTGTCACTTGTTTGATGATATAGAACAATACTTTTTCTTGATATATGGATTCTATAGCTGGAGATAACACATATCTGAATTATAGAAGATAGAGAAATCAAGCTGGTCCTAACTTGAAAGCTTTATCCCTACTGCTTAGATTTCATGTTGCTGTAAGGTTCTATGAATGCTACCGGGGAAAAGGTCATCATCAGTTTTACCCAGCTTGAGGCACTTTAACTACTAGTCTGATGAGTTATACCTGTTCCTGAAATGTTGGCATGAATGTTAGGATAGTAACTACATTTTGATAAAAAGACAACCCCATAAGATGAAACTCATGGTTTGTACAATGAACTCATGGTTGCTACAATGAACTGAATCAAAACATTGTTGGCAAGCAAGGTCATAAGACCTCTGGTAAAATATAATACTATTATT
The DNA here is from genome assembly GCA_019843815.1 of Montemys delectorum. Taxonomy (NCBI): domain Eukaryota; kingdom Metazoa; phylum Chordata; class Mammalia; order Rodentia; family Muridae; genus Montemys; species Montemys delectorum. Next base: position 61,023 of record JADRCD010209649.1, on the reverse strand, counting down.
CTGCTAAATGGACATATCTTTATAGCCATAACTTAGTGTATCTCTCAAATGAAAATGAGAAGTGGTGATTACTATGGAGACATAGTGAGTAATATGGAAACCCATGACTGTTCAACATTCAAAGAATCAAAGACTATGGAGCACACAGCTCTAGATGGGACATCTATATCACATTCCATCCCCTAAAGGCTCAAGGATCATTACAGAGAGGTGATCAGAAAGACATTAAGAGCCAGAGAAATTAGTTGTCTGTAACAAAACATGCATTCAACTCTGCAGCTACATACATGTTCTTACAGTGCTGGGACTACATGAATAAGATCAAGGTAGTCAAAATCCCACCATGAGTTGGGAAGGAGTCGATGAAGTTCACTCTATCTCAGAACCAATTTGATGGCTGCTGAGAAAAAGAGGATATTTTCTTTAATAACAGAGCAAATAAAAAAAAAGTGATAGAATGAAATGAAAAAGACTTGTGGGAGATAGAGTAGGTTATGGATTTAATCCAAATCCATTATAGCCATGTATGAATATTAGATAATTTTTAGAAAAAGACAAAGCTTCTTGGAGTCAAATGGTTGCTTGGCTTAACCTTAATCATATCTGAAATATGTGATATTTGACAAAACACTGCTTTTCTTTTAGTTGTCCATAGTAAGATTGTGAAATAATACAACTTACATAGGGTTTACAGTGATGGAATGATATGCACACATAGAACATTAAAAATTAGTAAACATGTATATTTGCATATTGTTCTTATATAATCACACTTATCTCATACAATGTGCATATTTATGTTTTAGATGAACATACATGCATGATATATCTCCATGTCATCTTCCCCTTTTGCTTCATCTTAAACACTCAAAATCTTATCTATTACCTTATTTCACTCTCACAGTTATGTACATAAAAATATGGTACTAAAATGTACTTTATGACAGTGCTATGAGCAACAGACAGCAATAGGGCTCTTTATTTCCTTTTCCAAGTAGAACACTAAATTCTGTGTAAAAGCCTAAAGGATAATGCTGTGTCATTTTTAATTCATATAACTGGAGGATTAAGCCATATCATCATTGCAAAATCTATCTTTACTGTTTCTAAACAATTGACTGGCTTGTTTTCCTAAGGCAAAAACCAGGTGCTGTTGCCATATTAAGTATTATGTATGACTATTGTGGAAATTTTGTCATTGGCATGATGTTAGAAGAAAATAAAACTCCAACATCAAGCTTCTGAAAAATGAATTGTTACTTGAAACTTCGGAACACAACAGGAAAAAAATGAGAATATGTTATTATGATCCTCCCTCCATACTTTAAGACTAAATAATGGGCAGAAACACAATATAATTTGTATATTGACCACATAATACTTTTGACTAAGTCAGATCACTTTTCAATATGAAATGAAATCCTATTGATAAGTTTGGCAGTGCTATAGGCCTACTGGAAATTGATCATTCTGAGTCCATACATTCTTTGAGGATAATTTAGTCAGTAAAAGGTGCTGGAGGTGGGATCATACACATCACCAGTTGTGGTGGATAAACTGCCATCTACAGTGTAAATGCAGCTGACAATCAAAGGCAAAGAGTAGCATGGATTTGTTTCTTAAAGCTAAGCATCCTCTTGGTTTATCCATCCTCCAACGTCAAGTTACACATCAAACTGTAGCATTTTATTTTTTATTTAATCTTTATGTATATGTATACACATGTACACATATACATATGTGTAATATCTTAATGCCATCGCCTATGGAGACCACGGAGAGTACTCGTCATCTTAGAACTAGACGTACAGACTGTTTATTGTAAGCTGCCTGATCTGAGTGATAGAACTGAACCTGGGTCCTTTATAAGCCTTCTCTCCAGCCCTTTATGTATGTATTTCAATGAAACTACAAATTTATTTGCCAGGCTCCTGTCTGCAAGCACATCATAGCATCAGTAGGAGTGTCAGGCTTGGTGCTCTCAACCCCCATGAGATAGATCCTAAGTTGGACTGCCTTTCCTTCAGTCTCTTCTCCATTTTTTGTCCCTGCAGCTCATTCAGACAGGAACAATTCTGGGTCAGAAATTTTGACTGTGGGTTAGTAACCCAGTTCCTCTACTTGAGGCCCTGTCTATCTATTAGAGGTTGACACTTTGAGATTCCTCTCCCTAATGTTGAGCATTTTGGCTAAGGTCACCCTCATTGAGTCCTAAGAGTCTCTCACCCCCTGCACCTCTGGTAATTTCTAGAGGGTCCCCCACCTCCCACCCCTGAGGCTGCTTATTTCCATTCATTCTTCTGCCCCTCTGGGCTTCTCTCAGCCCCCACCCCCAGCCATACCTAATCCTGCTCCCCTTTCCCCCACCTCATCCCCTCTCTGACCCAGGTCCCTTCATCCCTCCACCTCTCATGATTACTTTCTTCCCCATTCTAAGTGGGATTGAAGAACCCTCACTTGGGCTTTTCTACTTGTTACATTTATTATGGTCTGCAGGATGTATTCTTGGTATTCTGTACTATTTGGCTAATATCCACTTATCAGTGAGCATATACCCTGCATGTCTTTTTGAGTCTGAATTACCTTATTAAGGATGATGTTTTTTAGTTCCATCCATTCGCCTGAAATCAAATTCATGATGTCCTTGTTTTAATAACTGACTAGTATTCCACTGTATATATGAACAGTATTTTCTGAATACATTCTTGTGTTGAAGGATATCTGGGTTGTTTCCAGCTTCTAGCTATTATAAATAAGGGTGCTATTAACATAGTGGAGCATGTGCCCCTGTGGTATGGTGGAGCATCATTTGGGTATACGCTCAAGAGTAGTATAGCTGAGTCTTCAGATAGAACTAGCAGATTGATTTCCAGAGTGGTTGAACCAGTTTGCAATCCCACCAGCAATGGAAGAGTGTTTCTCTTTCTCCACATTTTTACCAGCATGTGCTGTCACTTGAGTTTTTGATCTTAGCCATTCTGATTGATGTAATATGTAATCTCAGAGTCATTTGATTTGCATTTTCCTGATGATTAAGGATGTTGAACACTTCTTTAAGTGCTTCTCAGCCATTCAAGATTCCTCTGTTGAGGATTCTCTGTTTAGCTCTGTACCCTATTTTTAAATTGGGTTATTTGGTGCTTTGGAGTCTTAACTTCTTGAGTTCTTTGTAGATTTTGGATATTAGCCTTCTATCAGATTTAGGATTAATGAAGATCTTTTCCCAATCTGTCAGTTGCCATTTTGTCCTATTTATAGTGTCCTTTGCCTTCAGAAGGTTTTCAGTTTCGTGAGATCCTATTTGTATATGAAAAATTCTAAAAGAGTTGTGGTTGATCTCCATGGATTTTTTTCCAACTAAAATCAGAAACCCTGTTAGAAAAAAATCTTGAAGAGCTATGATCATTTTCCAGAGATCTTAAGACAGCTTAAATCTCCCTAGGGGGGAAAAAAACTCTCAAAAAGAACTACTATCACTTTTTGCTAGCTCATCTCATGCAGACTAAAGGTGCAGATATATATATATATCAATTCAGTTACTTATTCCAGGTTCCCTCTTGACCATCCCAAGAATCAGCATTCCATGACCTTAGCCTCTTGACTCTTATGACAAAGACAGCAAACACAAGTATATACAATAAGATAGTTAGGTGGGACCCCGCCCTGGAATCATCATTCTGACTATGCCTGGAACTAATTTTGTTCTGTCCCAGGCTGATCTTAAACTCAGGAATTTGTCTGCTTTGCTATTTGCCTGTCTTTCTATCTTTCTGACAAGCTAGCTCACAGCTGACAAGCTGCCTCTGTTCCTTTTAATCTGTAGCCCCTATTACAATACATATTGCATCCTTGTATTTTTGATTAGTTGAGAAATTATATGTTTTCAAATTCACATTTATAGAGTTCTTTTCCACAGCCTTAAAGATTGTCTTGAAGGTAGCAGAGTTTACCATTTTGTGCAGATATTAGTCATACATTTGCCTCCTAGAATCATGCTGTCTCTGGTTATCATGGAGTCATTAATGTTAACAGGCAGGACATTCCTCTGAGGAATGTGAAAATATGTATATTGTTATACAAGCAAGCCTTATGCTCACAGTGGCCATCCACACTCATGGTGGCTCACACCTACTGGCCCTATCCCAGGGGGAGTAATCATGTTATTCTCGCCCCACCAAGGCCATGATATTGTGGGCCAAGATTTAATCCAAACAATAACAAAAAATTTCATTTTGAAAAATACTTTCATGGTGGTCTAATTTATATATATATATATATATATATATATATATATATATTATATACCTCAGGCTGGAAAGATGGCTCAACTGTTAAGAGCTCTGACTTCAGTTCCCAGCAACCACATGGTGGCTCACAAACATCTATAATGGGATCCAATACCCACTTCTGGTGTGTTTGAAAACAGCTACAGTGTACTCATATACAGAAATAAATAATTTGTGTTTTTTTTTTTAAAAAAGGAATTTTGTATAAAAAAACTCTCAGAAGGGATGTTCAGTAAATATTTTAGATGATACTTTTATAATGTATTAATAGGATGAAAAAACAATATGAACTAACTAGTACTCTCATAGCTCCCAGGGATTAAACCACCAACCAAAGAGCACACATGGTGGGGCTCATGGCTCCAGCTGCATATGTAGCAGAAGATGGCCTAGTCAGTCATCAATGAAAGGAGAGACCCTTGGTCCTGTGAAGGCTCTATGCCCCAGTGTAGGGGGAATGCCAGGGTCAGGAAACTGGAGAGTGTGGGTTGGTGGGGGGGGGAAGGGGGCGTGAACAAGGTTTTTTTTTTTTCCTTTATTTTTCTTTGTTTTTTTTTTTTTTCCAGAGGGGAAACAGGGAGAGGAGATATCATTGGAGATGTAAGTAAAGAAAATATTTAATAAAAAAATGTGATGCAAAAGCTGGGTTGAATTTCTACTTCAATAAGTCACTACCTCCCACATCTAAACTCAAAGTTTAATAGGTTGGTTTACTTGCTTGAATCATGTTTGCATGAAATATCTAGAGAAGGAAGCTATTCAGACTTTCCTGACCTTGTGGAATGGCATCTCAGTAACAGTGATTAGGAGACTGTTCACCACATTCCAAAAACCCTGCAAAGTAACAGTAACTGAACACCAACATCTGTCTACTGCCTTGTAGATGTTATGTTTTATAAACCACTTCATAGCTCAATCCAGACACGTTGAAGTTGATAGCCTACCATTGATAAACACATTCAGCATTTTGGGATACCTTGCAAGAAATTCCTTCTACAGATTGTCTTATTTAACTTGCTCAGTGGGAAGTATAGTGTGTGTGTGTGTGTGTGTATGTGTGTGTGTGTGTGTGTGTGTGTAAAAGACAAGAGTGAAGGGAGATATTTATCATGTAAACTGGAGTGGCTGAGAAATAACAATGAGTGGCTTCAAATGCATAGACATTTGCCTGTATCTGCTCTCAAGTACTAGGATTAAAGGCCTTGGACATTGTGCCTGACAAAGGTTTCATATATTTTATTTTTAATTATGTAGACTGGAGTGAATAAGTGTGTACATGAATATGTGCAGTTGTCCAAAAAAAATGTCAGGTTCCCTAGAGCTGGAAAGTTGTTAACCACAGCTCTAGGTACTGGAAAACAAACTCATGTCCTCTTCAAGAGTAGTATACATTCTTTAACACTGAGCCACTTCTCTACCCCAGGATACTGCTACCTTGTGCCAAAACTTACCTTCAGAATATCAGCTCCTCTGTGTGTCCTCATTTATAGAGGGTTTTGAGAACTTTATATTTATTCTTACATATATAGCTCCAATTAACCATTTTCAAGGATATTTTAATATAGAAATTTCTATTAGCTTACCATAAGATATCCTCATTTGGTTTAGAAGTTTCTTTTTGTATTTAATTTCTAATATATATGTATGTATATATTAGGATATATATTGAGTATATGCATATATACATATAGATTGAAAATGTACATAAATGCACATATATAAGAACACATATAGCCGGGCGGTGGTGGCGCACGCCTTTAATCCCAGCACTTGGGAGGCAGAGGCAGGCAGATTTCTGAGTTCGAGGCCAGCCTGGTCTACAGAGTGAGTTCCAGGACAGCCATGGCTACACAGAGAAACCCTGTCTCGAAA
>JADRCD010209649.1:0-54765 GCA_019843815.1 Montemys delectorum | reverse complement strand
CACTTCTAGTTGCATATATACATTGACATACATAACCATGTGTATACATATAAACACATTTATTTACATATTTATTGTGTTTATTTGTATACACATGGTTATGTATGTCACTGTATATATGCCACTACAAGTGAGTAGAGCTCAAAGAACAAGTTGTAGGCATTTGATCTCTCCTTCTACCACATGGGTTCCTGCGAATAGAAATTAAGGCACTACTTTTCTAAACTTATAAAGTGACGCTCAAATGTGCTGAGCTCTGTGATATTAAATTTTCAGTGTTAAGATTTATATTTTTAATTTTTATGAAGATTGATATATCTAGTTTATATATTAATATAATATATTATAAATATTAAATATTTTCCTATGGCAGTTTTTCTTCAGTATTTTAATTTACTGTTAACCATTGTTTGAATAAAGTAGGACAAGCAAAATGTCAAAATTAGTTTTACCCATGAAGGAATCTACTTAGGATTTCTGAACAGAGAATAAGACTAACTACATATGTCACGTATCCAAATATATACAAGGATGGTATAAAAGAACTGAAAATACTATATAAATTGCTACAGAGGTAAAGCTAAGTTTATGTACATTCTAATTACAATAATAAGAATTTCTGCAGCTGAATTTGAAAGTCATTTAAATATATACTTAAACTGCATGTTGCAAGGAAGCATGGTCAAAGTTTATTGGTTGAGAGTAATAAAAAGCCTGCAAAATGAAAGGATGTCTAAAACAATCTCAGGAAAGGTATTCGATATTGAATGACAGAATTTTAATCAAAATAAAAGTTTTATAAGATTGCTCATGTGCAAATATAAAGACATGAACCTGGATTTCCAACACCCATGTAACAACTACTGCATATCAGCATTGGGAAACATAGAGGGGGAATACCAAAGGTTTTGATTACCCAGCTAAAGTAATAATAGTATTAATAGCAATTACAGTGTTAATCATACTAGCTGAAGTAGTGAGCTCTAACTCCAGTAAGAGACACTGTCTGAAAAAATGAAGTGGAAAGTAAGTGAGAAAGGAAGGCCTACATGTGTAACAGCTCACACATATTAAACACCACACACTCACTCACACACATACACACACACATACACACACACAAACACACACACACACAGAGACAGAGAGACAGAGAGACAGAGAGACAGACAGAGATAGAGACAAAGACAGAGACAGAGAGACAGAGACAGAGAAAGAGACAGAGAGACATATAGATTGAGAGACAGAGTGAGACATACAGAGAAAGAGAGAGACAGAGAGAGAATAATAGTCAAAACTTCCCCAGAATTTAAGAACTTATACCATACAGGATATATTTTAATGACTTTGATTAAATATTTATGTAAATTGATTTATAGATATTCACACATCTAGTCTATGCTACTCACAAATACTTTTTTATCTAAGTACTGTTGCCTTTATGAGTTATTTGAATGTCATTTGATGTCATAGACTAAATAAGACAAATTAAGGTAAGTTTTACAATTAGTTAAATAGCCAAGCATTGCAGCTTTCCTTGAACTTCATTTAATATTTGTGGAAAGAATTTAAATATTTAACAACTTGTTAGCTTTTCTATTACCAATACTTACCAAAGGTTTATGTTTATATCAAATTAATCTTTATGTTTCCTAAAAAAATGGCCTATTATCTTTATTTTATTTTATTTTCTTCTAAACCAAGTTTTTGAGAACTTAGTAGAATGTCTGACATGTTAGGAAGATGGTGAAAGAAATTGTTTTCTTCCCTTTGTGCAACAAGTAATATATCCACAGATAATTTTCTAATAGAAAACACCACACCAAGCAAAGGGCACAAAGGGACCAGAGAAGTAGTCAGTGATGAAGAAAATATATTGCATGTTCTTGCAGAGAACCAGAATTTGGCTATGAAGACCCACTCTGATGGCTGATAGCTGCTTGTAACTCCAGCCGAGGAAATCCAACACCTTCAAATAAGCTGAGAGCTCAAAATAAGATGGAAGAAGAAAGTTCATGTTATAAGATACTTGACATAGAATATATGTCCTCAAATCATATGTATAGCGTATGTGCATGCATGTGTGCATGCAAGAGTGTGTGTGTGTGTGTGTGTGTGTGTGTGTGTGTGTATTCAAGTGACAGCCAAGACAATGGCAAAGGAAAATGAAAGAAAGTAGTCACCTATTTTTTATTAGATATTTTCTTTATTTACATTTCAAATGTTATCTCCTATCCTGGTTTCCCCACTGGAAAAAAAAAAAAAAAACTCCAATTCTCTCCTGCTCTGCTCACCAACCCACCCTCTCCCACTTCCTAGCCTTGGCCTTCCCTTACACTGGGGCATAGAGCCTTCACAGGACCCAGGGCCTCTCCTCCCATTGATGACCGACTAGGCCATCCCCTGCTACATATGCAGCTGGAGCCATGTGTACCCTTTTGTTGGTGTGTGTGTGTGTGTGTGTGTGTGTGTGTGTGTGTGTGTGTGTGTAAGTGTGTGTGTTTGTGTGTGTTTGCCACACAGACCAGAAGACCCTCTATTCCCTACCCAGGAGCAACAGTCCAAGACAGACTCCAGCATCCAGAGTGATGCTCTGTTCAATCTGCTCAGGACCTGTGCAGTTCCACTTTGCTCATGACGAGCCAAGTCACCTTTTGCACCTACATAGACTTATCTACATGCTGTGCTTCAGACCTGAAAAAATATGGATCTCTTGAATACTTAAAGTTCACCCAAAGATACCAAATTTCTCACTTAATACTGGAAAACTTAGGAGTTATTTAACTATTTCCTTTCATTCCATCAAGGTAGAATCCAATTACATTGAGCAAAATAACCAATGCACTTTGATTGGACAGTTATAGATACTGTGACAGTGGTAAGTCTATGTTCCATGTTCCAAACCTACTTTTAGGAAAAGAATTGTTTACTCTTGATATATATCTTATGCAATTAAGAGAAAAGAACTTAGCTGTATAATGTATACATTTTGAAAACTCTTCAATTGATTGAACTTTTATTTTAATGTTCATATAATTAAATTGTAATTGGATATAATTTAATTTTCATACCTCATTAAATTTCCCATAGACATATCATTTTCACCCTATTTAAAAGAAACAATTATGATTAATGCAGAATAGTATTAAAGATAACTTAATACAGGGCCTGGATATAGTTTATAGTGCAACTTTTGTCTAGCATGTGGGAAAATTTAAACTCAATTCCCAATACTGCCACTGGAAAAACAAATAGCATCGTACATCTAATGAAAACTAACAAAGCTGAATTATTTCATTAGCCTCTTTTCTTCATGAGGAATGATTCCAGTTCTGAAGAAGTGAGATTTTTAAAATGTTATTGTGTTTGTGCACTTTCCTTTTTTCCACCTTTCAAAAATCTGACAAAATTCTATGTGGTCCAATGTAGTCTTGGTCCAGACTATCCATGACTGAAGTTTTTGTTGGGATACCTATTTCATTACAACATTAAAGGAACTGTTAGAATATCAAAGTTTTATTTTTCCTTTTACAAATAATACTCTTTGTATGTCCTAATATACACTATGGAGTCAACCATTTTGTGTGCACTTAAGTAATAGTTTATCTCATTTTGGACACAGTTCAGAATAAGGCTACTTTCTGTAAATGCAGTTTAGTACTTTTTCCAATGATATATAACACATTAAGCTAATTAATATGTGTTTATGTCTCAGTAATGTCTAGTTGATGAAGACCTTAGCTTTACTAATATTTTAATGAGGTAATTTCTTATTTGTGTGGATGGGGGAATTTCTTCACAATGTAGGATGTTTGAAGTATCTGAGTTCTATATACCAAACATGTTCAAGTGTCTCTACTCATTTGTGACTATTTATATTTCAAGCGATAAAATAACCACTGAGGGCTAAGTTTCCCCTTGTGGAGCAATATTAGATGTCTTAGTCAGGGTTTCTATTCCTGCACAAAACATCATGATCAAGAGGCAAGTTGGGGAAGAAAAGGTTTATTCATCTTACACTTCCACATTGCTGTTCATTACCAAAGGAAGTCAGGACAGAAATTCACACATGGTAAGAACTTGGAGGCAGGAGTGGATTCAGAAGCCATGGAGGGGTGCTACTTACTGGATTGCTTTGCTTGCTTGCTTATAGAAACCAGGACTACAAGCCCAGGGATGACCACCACCAAGGGCCCTCACACCCTTGATCACCAATTAAGAAAATGCCTTACAGTGGATCTCAAGGAAGCATTTCCTCAAGGGAGGTTCTTTCTCTGTGACAACTCCAGCTTGTGTCAAGTTGACAGACAAAATCAGTCAGTACATTGGGTAACATTGAAACTAAAAAGACAGAACTCCAAAGAACATAAAGCAATGGATATATGTGAGGTTAATGACCCTTGGAGCATTCCTAGGCAGAAAAACAAATTGGTGAGTCATTTTGTCTCTTTCAGTTTTTCAGGTCCTTGGACCCAAGGAGATTTAGTTTGTAAAGATTCTTTATTTAACCTTTTCTATTCCAGCTAAGCCATGGAAAAGGTAAAAGAGTATAAAAGGGCTTCTGAAATAATATACACAATTTCACTATACTTAAGCATTGGCAAGAACAAATTGAGTGGCCAAATGTAGCTGGGGAAAAGGGTAGGAAAGTGCCACAGTTCTAAGAAACAAAGTTCAGTCACATGGTATGACACACAGTTCTTGGTTCCTCAAATGAAAATGATTCCATGGATTTTATCAATATCTGGGAGATGGGTAGTGTATTTGTTGGATAAAGTGACCATTTTTCCTATCATATTCCAAATCTGGATTATATTTACCTTTCAGAATATTCCTTCTTGTGATTCTTTAAAAAAAAAACATAAGAAGGGATCAAAACTAGTGTAAATAGTGTTATAATTCAGATTATTTGTTAGTATATGTGTGTGGGATAGCTCCTGAAACATTAGTGACTTTGATACAGTAGGAGGAAGAGTATATGTGTACCCTCAGTAGCATTTAAGCACTGAGGAATAATCTGACTGTCAAGCATCACAGTTACCAAGACGAAGCTGCTCTTATCTTGTTGATCTCATATAACTCCTTTCTGAGAATGTGCAGGGTTCCAAAGATTGATCTCAGGACTGCTGTCCGTGAACACATTTTGTTGCTTGAGGGTTAAGCATTTTGCTATTTTTTTTTTAAATTGAAGTCTCACATTGAAGGCTGTGGCAGGATTTCACAATAGATTGGCAGACTCCACATGGAGGAAATAAGATGTAGGTTGTCTGTGCAGCTCTCTTCTTCCATCTCTACCATTCATGTCTGTCTTCTACCTGACAGTTATCCCTATCTGACAGTTATCCATCTGATTTCCTACTTAGGACTTGCCCATTTTCATTCTTCACCAAACACATACCATGCACTCACATCCTTTGTCAAGGAAAACAGTGCAAATTCATCTCCATCTACTTCAGCTCAAGTTCCATGATCTCAAATAGAACCTTATGTTGCAATGAAATGTGGCCTGCCACGCACCAGCAGTTTAGTCACTAAAACACAAGTCATCTCCCTCAAATTTATACATAAACTTCCAATATTAAGTTGTTCCTCACATATGAAAGGTTTGGGGCTTCAGGGATAGACTCCAGCTGCAGAAGCTGGTAAACACACACACACACACACACACACACACACACACACACACATCAAATTACAATGTAGTCTAAACCAAGAACAAGAATGAATTCGATTTTGATGACAAGGTAGGTGTATTGGCTAGTTTTGTGTGTCAACTTGACACAGGCTGGAGTTATTACAGAGAAGTGAGCTTCAGTTGGGGAAATGCCTCCATGAGATCCAGCTGTGGGGCATTTTCTCAATTAGTGATCAAAGGGGTAGTGCCATCCCTGGGCTAGAAGTCTTGGGTTCTATAAGAGAGCAGGCTGAGCAAGCCAGGAGAAGCAAGCCAGCAAAAAACATCCCTCCATGGCTTCTGCATCAGCTCCTGCTTCCTGACCTGCTTGAGTTCCAGTCCTGACTTCCTCTGGTAATAAACAACAATGTGGAAATAAGCTGAATAAACCCTTTCCTCCCCAACTTGCTTCTTAGTCATGATGTTTGTGCAGGAATAGAAACCCTGACTAAGACAGTAGGCAATCTATAATCTTCTGTAATAATCTAATCCAAGGAATGATATATCACAGTGGAAAATCAAAGACTCAGATAATACTGATATTAAGTGTGATTTCAAAGTTTCTGAAATGACTAGTAGGTCTATAAGAGCAACTTTCGAATGATAAGAAGTTAGCAAATCAGATATTTCATTTGAAGACTGGCTATTACTGCCAGTACTCATGAAAAGTGAAATCAGAGCTACACCAAAAAAAAAAAAAAAAAAAAAAAAAAAAAAAGAAGGAAATGTCCCTTGTTTAGAAGGAATTCAGCAGATTAGGAATGACAATGTACAGATGTTTGGGCATGCAGATCATCAAGGACATTCTGTGTAGTGTTCAGACTACAGTTAAAATAACTCTAGATCAGAATTTAGCACCAGGTGAGGAGAAATTCTATAGAAGCCTATTGAGACTGATCTGATAATTAAAACTCAAGATAAGTTAAAACTAAACATCTGAGAAAACTAGGAAGTCAGTGTCTTAGTCAGGGTTTCTATTCCTGCACAAAACATCATGACCAAGAAGCAAGCTGGGGAGGAAAGGGTTTATTCAGCTTATACTTCCACATTGCTGTTCTTCACCAAAGGAAGTCAGGACTGGAACTCAAGCAGGTCAGGACATAAGAGCTGATACAGAGGCCATGGAGCAATGTTACTTACTGGCTTGCTTCCCCTGGCTTGCTCAGCTTGCTTTCTTGTAGAACACAAGACTACCAGCCCAGGGATGGCAACATCCACAATGGCCCCTCCCCCCTTAATCACTAATTGAGAAAATGCCTTATAGCTGGATCTCATGGAGACATTTCCTCAAGGGAGGCTCCTTTCTCTGTGCTAACTCCACCTTGTGTCAAGTTGACCCACAAAACCAGCCAGTATTCAGTGTTCCTCATGTTTTACCTTTCTGACATGTTTCGTTCCTATTCTGAGTATAGCCAAGTGTGCTTAGAGCTTTCTTTTTTTTCTTAGTTTCATGTGTATGCATGTGTGGTGTGCGTGCATGTGTGAATGGTTGCTTACATTTTTGTGGGTATATGAGTGTATGTAGGTGTGTATGTATGTGATTATGCGCAATGTATGTTAATTCGTGTATGTATGTAGAACTGATATTGATGTTGAAGATTCTCCTCAAATACTCTCCACCTTATTTTTTCAGAAGCCTCTCAGCTGAATCCTGAACCTAGAGATTGCTAATATGTCTAGTTTTGCTAGCCATGTTGCCCCAGCAATTCCCTGTGCCTATGTCCCATAAAGTTATAGACACACTGTCACATTCACCCTGCATTCATAGAGTTAGTGATGATCTGAACTCTGGTCCTCTTTGCATGTCCTCTGGCCTTATTTATATCCTTTGGATAGTATTACTCTCAAAGGTGTGGTTAAATAAAGATTGCACTGATTAAGGTAAACAAGGATGAAGACTTTGTTCAAGACTGCTGCCATAGAGAAGAGGTTGTATACAGCTCTATTTAAACAAAATATGGTTTGAAAGTACAAGAGAATGTTGAGTGGATGGTGGTCAGTGTTGTTAGGGCAACTTTCCTTGTTCGATGATATTTATCTGAATTAAGTCTCTGATCTTCCCCAGAAACTAGATATAAGGTTATATCCTATATAATGATTACATGATGAATGAATCTCAAAAAGTGTTATTTAAATATCTTTGAAAGAGCTATTCCTGGGCTCTAAAGCTGAAAAAATATTATATTTACATCCCAACATTGCCAAGAAAGAATATGTAAATGCAAGTTTTGTAAAGAAAGTTTGTCTGAGAAAAAGAGATCATGGACCTATAATCTGGGAGACACCTCTAAAATTTATTCAGGGCAAACAGAACACTAATTTTATTAGCACACAAGGGTGGGTTTGGCACCTTCCTTACACAGTATAGGCAATCAGCAGCATGTTTTCAGACATAATCTTGTAATTATGACATCCAAAATACTTTAGCTACCTGAAAACATACATAAACAAATTTAAATGTCACACATACATCTCTCTAATAAAATGTTAAATATAAAAAATTTTCTTTGGCTCCATACTTGTTCTCTGTGTATTTTTTCATACTTATTTCTTTGAATTATTTTAATTTTATGTCCTCTGAGTTTTATTTCAGTGATAAAATGCACTGGTGAATACAAAGGAAAAGGTATTTACTTGCACGTATAGTTCCTTAGGGCTACAATTTATCATAACAAGGCAGGCATGGTAACAGAGCAGGAAGCTAGACACACCACATTTACATTCAGGAAGTAGAAATTAATAATAGGATTTGAGATAAAACTTAAAAGCCTCAAGGCTTACCTCCAGTAGCACATGCCTTATGTGTGGCAGCCCCTGCTAAAGGTTCCAAAACTTTCCCACATAGTACCACCTACTGGGGACTAAGTGTTCAAAAACATAAACCTATGGGGCAATTCTCATTTAAACAAAAACAAAATATATATCTTTCCAAGACTTCAGAAAATATTTAAAGGTAAGTCCAAAATGACAATACAGACTATTTTTTTTATTAGAATCCTAAGGATGTGATTGAGTAAAGACTTATTTATGTAATTATATTAGAACTGGAGTCACAATTCTCCACTTGTTCATAATTATTTGCAGAATATCTCCTGAAGTCTTCTTATGGGGTGTCACACTGTTTCCCAAGTCATAAGAAAACAAGGGCCGAGCTCAGCATGATAAGTCATGTGTTTAGAGTGATTCTTTTATTGATCAGTCAAGACTTTAACTACAGCTATGGTTTAACTAACATTAAGGTTTCGTGTTTGTCTCAGCATATTTTCTGAGTGTCATCAGGTTTTCTTCATAGTGTTTCTTTTTATGTTTCTCTTACTTGTTTTGTTATTTCTTAACTGTGAACTGCTCCATCTTCTATTAAAGAGTTAGTATAAACATTTTATTTTGGGCCCAATTATATCAATTCATTTTATTAAAGTAAGAATATAAGTTATATTTTATCTTATTCTTTTATTATTCCAAGGTTAAATCCTCCTCATTTCTTGATGCATGAGTCTCTTTCATATTTCTGCTTTATCTCAAAAGGGGTCTTAATCCACACTTAGTGGTAGGATAATTGACTTCATATATGATTACTTTATAACATTAATATCTCCCATGAGTACTTTGAAAGACTCATTCCATTCCTTGGCAATACTAAAAGTCCTTGACTTTGTAAGGTGCCCTTGTCATTCCTCAGTGGACCCATTTCTTTTCTTTTAGAAGTAGGTAATAATATCCTGTTGAAATAATGACCTTTGTTTTAACTTCGATGAAAATTTAAGTACATTTTTACCATAAAATTCTTTTAATGATCACTATACCTCAAGAATTTTAGAAGAGGTATTTCTTGTTTTCCAAAAAAAATAAGTAATAATGTAATAATGGTATATTTGAAGGCATTTTAATGGCTATTTAAATTGGTTCTTATTTTTAATTCATGTGAATTGAAATATTAAATTTATAGTTCATGATTTCTAAGGTTCATAAACACAAAGTAGGTATGAAATTAAAAAATTGTCCATGCTTTGACCCTTTTAAAATATTAAAATTATTTGAATATATGTACATAGTGAATTCTAATAATTCTTTAGAAAATAAAATATCTTATAATTAAAGTACATGAATAATGACTACAATCTTTGAATTTTTTCTTACAAATTGCAAGATTTCACAAGGAACGAAGTAATTGGTTCTGAGGCTGTTGACTCAGAGACTAAAAGTGTGTGTGTTAGAAGCATGGGAACCACACACTCTTGAATTGTAACAAATTCATAACTGTGTGCAAAATGGCCTGTGAGTTTATCGTCTGTTAAGAAATAGTAATATTTAAGAGCTGTAACATAAGAAATTATACTGTTAAGACATGGCCATATGTATTTGTATTGTGGACATATGGATTTTTTTTGCAAGTATGTGATATAAAACCATAAAGGAACTATTTTAATGGAGCCAGAGAACCAATGGAAAGGAGTACAAGAAAGTGTTTAACAGGAGGAGTAAATATGAACAAAGTATAATCAGAAAGATAAAATCCATGTTAGGTCTCAACTCTATCTTTTGAGCTGACATACTAACTTCTTTCTCTCCTCTCTTTGTATCTGTCTCTGTGTGTGAGTTTGCGTGCACTTGTTTGTGTTAGTTTGTGTGCGTGTTGTTTGTAACTGTCTATATCTATATATTTATTTGTATTATGGTTTTTAGTACACAAATGACAACTATAGGCTTCTATTTTTAATATCTATATATTTCATTTTAGTTTGTGTGTGTATGTATGTGTGTATGTGACCAAGTGGCATATATATGCAGATGTTCACAGAGACCACAAGAAGGGATAAAATCCACTGGAGTTAGAGGTACGGTGGTTGCGGAGAGCTTCAGGACATCTGAAAGTATAGCAAGTACTCTTAATAGCTTAACCATCTCTCCAACCCCCTCCTATAGGCAATCTAGTCTAACCTATAAAATGATTATTATCTATAGTGTGTAGACTGTATTTGAGATGACTCTTCATCGTACATGCATTCTTGGGAGGCACAGAATTTCGGCATACCATCTCCAGGAAAATAAAAGGCAGAGTGTACTCTATTTCTGTACACTCAAGTAGCCTGGAATTAATTAATTTCTCGATTTAGAATTCAGTGATTTCTAAGTATAAAAAAACAGAGCTAGACATTGAAGATAGAGGTAAAGAAACCCTGACACAAATCTTCAGTGGACAATAGTTAATATTACTCATTAATACATGCTTGTATTCACTCCACAGCATTTACATGGAAAAAGACTTCACACAGATCATCCACCAAAAAAATCTCTAATTATAGTTAGTAAGGACTATGAAAAAAAGAACAAAAAATTATATTTAATTTTATATATGCTTACACTAATAAAAACATTAATGCATCATAATATCATGAAAATAAATGTCAAAGAAGAGAGGTGACTGGAAGATTTTGAGATCTTAATTTTAAAGATAGGGGACTAGAAGTAGCATTAGCCAATGCAAGAAATATATGTTTGAAGAAACAACAGCATAAATTTTATAAACTTAAAAATTCAAAAATCTAAAAAATGCAATGACAATAAAAATAAAGAAAACTTCATTTCAGTCCTAATAAAATTATTCAGGATGAATAGTATATAAAGGACATTCAGCCAGGCAGTAGTGGTACACACCTTTAATCCCAGCACTTGGGAGACAGAGGCAGGCAGATTTCTGAGTTCGAGGCCAGCCTGGTCTACAGAGTTCCAGGACAGCCAGGGCTACACAGAGAAACCCTGTCTTGAAAAACCAAAAAGAAAAAAAAAGAATATTGAAAACAATGAATTTCTATATTTCTATGTGAAAGTAACAGAATGACTTCTTTAAAGTATGGGAAAAAATAAACTTTTAACCTAGAATTCCCTACCCAATGTTATGAACAGGATTGTGTCTCATAAAACTGATTTGTTAAACCTATAACTCTCCATGGGATGGTATTTGGAAGCAGTGCCTGTGTGATATGGTAGAGCACAAATGATAGGGGAATCCTTGGAATGAGATGAGGGTCTTCCTGAGATGCACAGAAAGGAGATTCAAAGTTTGACCATGGAAGAACACAATAACATAAACTCAATAATAATTGCAGATCATAACAAAAGTTCGAGTCTGGAGAATGTGTGGAGAAATAGTCCATGAAAGCAGGAGAGTGTGTGTTCTGTGTAGGAAGTGAAGCCAATGCTTCAGAAGGCCAGTTGACCATCCCATGAGACACTGTTGAGGTCAAAGCATGGGATGCCTGGACGATAACCACTGTATATCACTGTGCCAACCACTGCGGACATCCAGGGTCCTTAGAATTATGAATTGGAAACTGTTTAATTTAAACAGGATAGAGAAAAAAATTAAGACAGTAAATATATACTATTCTTCACACAATTAAAAAGGGCAGAGACAAAACTATAAGTAGAATAGAGGGTTTTTTGTTGTTGTTTTTGTTTTCATTTTGTTTGTTTTGTTTTGTTTTGTTTGCTTGTTTGTTTTTTGTGGTTTTTTGAGACAGGATTTCTCTGTATAGTCCTGGCTGTTCTGAAACTCACCCTGTAGACCAAGTTGGCCTCGAACTCAGGCCTGCCTCTGCCTCCCAAGTGCTGGGATTAAAGGCATATGCCACCACTGCCTGGCCTAGAGTTGGTTTTTTAATGTTTGAGCAGAAAGAAAAATTTTCAGCATATTTTATGCCAGTGAGAATGATTCTATACAGAAGAGATGAATCTTGGAATATAGAAGTCGGGGAGGTTGTTAAACAGTGTTCTCAACTGTGTGTGCAGGGAATGTGGAGGCAGTGCAAGTGGGGCAGTTCGTTTTTGATAATGACAACCGTAGCTCATCTACAGTAGAGGAAAGAAAAAAACAGAGGCAGTTTCTTTGCTAGATGTTGATTGGTGTCTGATTACCTTTGTGTTCTCAGAAAAGTTGCAGTTATTCAAATGCAATTGGAATTGTGTAAATGCTTGTCATTTTTCAAAATACAATAAGACGTATCTACAAAATAAGAAGAGTATTGCAACATTGCGATTATATATGATGGTTTGACGGTCTTGGAAATGTTTTGTGGTGAAAACAACCTGCACAGTGTATCCTTACATTAAGGACTGTGTTCCTATTGTTTAGCATGCAGATGTTAGATACAAATCAGGGCATGAGTTTCTGTGAAGAAAATGTGGTGCAGAATGAAATAAAGGAATTAATTATAGAAAGATGACAATATTTTTAAATGTTTAATAAAATATATATGATATGCTAGGGCTTGA
This sequence comes from Montemys delectorum, assembly GCA_019843815.1. NCBI lineage: Eukaryota > Metazoa > Chordata > Mammalia > Rodentia > Muridae > Montemys > Montemys delectorum. The sequence continues at coordinate 41,819 of JADRCD010209649.1, read as the reverse complement.
AGGGGTTATAAAAGCAACAGGTTGTAGTTATTCATGACTATGCTCTCAGAGATGTTGAAATTGTAAAACAGCCATATCCACTCAAAATCTTTTTAATAAGGAATGTCCTAAGAAAAATCACATAATAGCAGCAGCAAAGAGTTTACTTAAAAACACTCTAGAGGATTAAAAATTTAAATATTGGAATGGTTAATACTTATATGTTATCTGTTTCAGTGTTATAGTAAATTATAAGTTGTTCTCATTACTATATTTCCATTACTTATAACTTGATTTGCATTCTTCTCTATTAATATTTAAAGCTAATATGATAGAAAAACCTGTATTACTTGAAACTTAACAATAGCATCATTTTTTTACTTAACTTACAAATATTGTATCAATGATATTTCTGGCTAGCATGTCAGTACTTTTTAACTGAGGCTGAATCCATAAGGCATTTAAGTCTATATTTAAGAAAGTCTATTTGGCAATTTTGCTAGAGTCTGAAGGAGTATCTCTTCTCTCATACTGTAGAAAAGAGTAAATTCAACTTTAGATCTGAAACTCTATCGTATCTAACATAACAACACTGCACTTTGGAAACCTATTGGATCAGAACATGTGTTTTGGTTTGCAGATTTGAAATAAGAATGAGTGGCTCAGCACTACACATAAGCTAGTTTAAATTTTTTTCCAAAGATATGGTATGTTTCTGTAAGCATCAGATAATGTCTTTCAGCAAACGAAGTAACTTCAATGCTAAATATTTCTGAATCCTTAATGTTGTCTTGGTCATTGTTTTTAGTTACAAAAGTCTTTTTCTGCAGTTTCTGTAGTTGAAGTGCCTAGATACATCATTCTTAAAGAGTATGATTAATGTATAAAATACTATACAATGTAGTAATACTATACCTATTGGCTATTACTTTCAATTTTTTATTTTATTTTATGTGTGTATGTTTGTTGGAGTTTATATATTCTAATCACATGCATACAAGAGCCCACAGAAGTCAGAATACAGCATCAAGTTCCCTCAGCCTGGAGTTATAGGCAGTTATTAACCACTATACACGTCCTGAGAACTGAAACTGCATCGTCTACAAGATCAATAATGCTCTTCACTGCTGAGCCTTCTCTTCATTTTAAAAATAACTTATATGTAGTTTGAGCCATTCTTTTTATTTCAACGCTGTGAACTTCCAATGAACTGTCCATAGATCTCAACAACAAGAAAAACACCTGTAACAGTGTAAAAATGCTGAGTGTTGTCAAAAGGTGTGAGAGAGCTGATGGCTGTAGGGATTTGGACACTAGTCAAATAGGGAAACAAATGTACTGTTGGGAAAACAATGTGAGGGTAAGTGCTACCAAAGTGTGGGAGAGAAAGTGAATTAACCCATGTATGGGATCTGATCCCAGAAACAGAGTTGACTAAGTGACATGCTGGACACCCTGTAACTGTAGTGCCATTACTCAACTGCTTTTCCAGCTTGCGCAGAATAGAACATTAAAGTGTATTGGCAAAAATAAACACTTGAATATTTGGACTGTCAGAAAAACAACTGGAAAAATGGAATAATGGAGTGACATTTATTTTTAAAATATAATCAAAAGTGTCTTTTCTACTAGAGAAAGCTTCATTCATGTACTCATAGGGTATTTATTATAAGAATAATATATGCAAAGTAATAGGTTAAGGACCCACACTGAAATTCTAAAATATGATTGCTCCATTAAGAAGTAAATGTAGTGCTGAGATTTCCTGGATTACCTTGCATTCGTATTAGCATGTATACTGTTTCTCATGCTCACCTCATGTCCAAGCAGTAATGTGGTGAGAGCAATGGGTGTAACTTCTAACAGTCCTAGGAGTTGTGAACTTCCAGCAAGTTCTCATCCCTTGGGTTCTTACAATCTTTCTACCTTCTCTTCTTCGGTCATCTCTGCGCCTTAGAGATGGGAGTTCTACAGTAAAGTATCTTAATGGGCCTGCCATTCAAAAAAAAAAAAAATGCTGAGAGTAGAACAACAGTCTTCTCCAGTTAAAAGCACACCGTTGACTGAATGGCCAGTACTGAATGGCCAGTCTTGAAAATGTGCATTATACAGTAACATTGTACAGTCTGAGCAGGTTGTTCTAGGTGCTTAGTAATAGACATATACAAATACATGTGTGTGTGTGTGTGTGTGTGTGTGTGTGTGTGTGTAGCAACAGTTAATAAAAGTGGAGACTATGAATTCTAAAAAGAGTAATGAAAGGTATATAGTAGTTTGGAGGGAGATTTTTGAGGGAGGAAAGGGAAGAGAAAAAAGATTTCATAATGTCAAAAATTAAATAATTTTAAAAATTAAATGAATGAATAAACATACACACTCCTCTCTTGTGTTCAGTTTTGTGACCAACAAACTATATGACCAGTTTTCATGTATGTGTCTAGTCCCTCCATGATGGTCCATTTCCTCAGCATCCACTTGCACACATACACACTCCACTCTTGCCTTAACTTTTGTGACCAGCTTTCATGTATATCTCTAGTTCCTCCATGATGGTCCCTCCCCTCAGCATCCACGCAGTCAAACCCGTTATCTTTTACTTATATTGGGCAACCAGATAACCATAAAACCCTGATTTTTCACTTTCCATGTCTCTTAACAAATGTGTTTGTTATCAATATGTTGTGGTTGGTATTTTGTGGTTGTCCCTTTTGCTTTGTATTTTTCTTTGTTTTCTTACAAATCTACAATTTTTCCTGTTTTCCCCTACCTGCCCTTGTATTTTCTCAGTTTTTCCCACTTTCAACCCTGGTACTGCCTTTCCCTGCTCTTTTTAATCAGAAAGTCACTTTTAGAGTTTATTCTCTGTCAGCACATTAATCAATGTTTAATTTAATGGACTTTTATTTCATTGAATCATAATGAAAATTCAGATTAAACTATGAAAGAAATAGAAGTGTATCCTTATAGTGCTAAAATTCACGTGTTGAGACAAAGTCCTCAATATGATGGTATTTGGAGATGGGCCAGTGGAGTTTAATTACAAATGAGAGACATTCAAGTGAAGAGGAGGATCTCTCTTTCAATGTAAATAGAGTAGAAAATTCTGAAAGCTGGACAGAAGGCCTTTAACAAGAAATGAACCTTGGCTTTAGAATTTGCAGATGCCAGAATTATGAAAAAAAAAACCACAGGTAAAGAGCTAGAAGCCCTTCAAGAGGAAACACAAAAATCCCTTAAAGAACTACAGGAAAACACAATCAAATAGGTAAAGGAAATGAGCAAAACCATCCAGAATCTAAAAATGGAAATAGAAACAATAAAGAAATCAGGAAGAGAGACAACTCTGGAGATACAAAACCTAGGAAAGAAATCAGGAGTTATAGATGCAAACATCACAAACAGAATACAAGAGATATGATTGAATCTCAGGGGTAAAAGACACCATAGAAACATTGACACAACAGTCAAAGAAAATGCAAAAAGCAAAAAGCTCCTAACCCAGAACATCGAAGAAATCCAGGACACATTGAGAAGACCAAACCTAAGGATAATAGGTATAGAAGAGAGTGAAGACTCCCAATATAATGGGCTAGTAAATAATAGAAGAAAACTTCCCTAACCTAAAGAAACAGATGCCCATGTACATATAAGAAGCCTATAGAACTCCAAATACACTGGATCAGAAAAGAAATTCTTCCTGTCACATGATAATAAATACACCAAATGCACTAAACAAGGAAAGAATTTTACAAGCAGTAAGGGGAAAATATCAAGTAACATATGAAGGCAGGCCTATCAGAATTACACCAGACTTCTCACCAGAGACTATGAAAGCTAGAAGATCCTGGGTAGATGTCATACAGACCCTACATGAACACAAATGCCAGCCCAGGCTACTATACCCAGCAAAACTCTCAATTACCATAGGTGGAGAAAACAAGATATTCCATGACAAAACAAATTTCACACAATATCTTTCCACAAATCCAGCCCTACAAAGGATAATAGATGGAAAACATCAACATAAGGAGCAAAACTACAGCCTGGAAGAAGCAAGAAAGTAATCTTTCAACAAATCCACACAAATCTAATTCCACCTCTTACAACAAGAACAACAGGAAGTAACAATTACTTTTTCTTAATATCTTAATGAAAATATAAAAATTAATATTACCAACATATCCTAATTGATTGAAATCCAATAATATGAGGAATTAGAAATTTGTTGATTGTCATCCAATGGTCTCTTTAATTTGGTAATTGGAGAAATAGGTCCAATATTATACAATCCATGTATACTTTCAGCTTGCTTGTTCATGACAGTGTCTTGCTGAGTACAAAATAATGATCTTGAGATCTTGCTTCTCCTATCTCATCCTCTCTATTAGTAGTATTGTTTATTTCATGTTTTTACACTATACAATGGTTATCAGAACAGCTTACATATTTTAAAAGTATTTATATACCCAAAAGAAATGTAGACAATTAAATTGGGAGGGGGTTTGTAAGAGAACAACAAAGAGTAAGACTGAATGCTTTGCTCATTTGTAACTCTTGTATCAAGTTACCACAGTAAGAGCCAAGCTTTTAAGCTTTACCAAATACAAAACAAACAAACAAACAAAAACACTTTATATATTTATGTTCATTTAAGAAAATATTAGTAGTGATATATTATTTTGAAATATACTGTTAATACATTTGGAGTTATTTAAAATTTACATTGAGAAAAACATGTATTTTCATTATTGCTGTAGACAAGCATCTACATAAGACTGTTAAAGTGATTGTTGTTTTTTATCAAACAACTTTTATAATACTCATTTTTATTGTTATAATATTTTGTAAATTTTAAAGAATATGACAAAAAATGATATTGTAGGTACTGAAGGGGGTCTCTGGGAGGAGTTGGGGTACAAAAGGAAAACAAGAATGTGTTTAATTCTATTTACTTAAAATATGTCTTTAAATGTTAACAAATTCAGATAAATTGAAATAATGTAACTTTTCTCATCATAATGCAATAAAACATAAAAAACAAAAGAAAACAAAAAACAAAAAGTAAATAAATAAAATAAAATAAAAATAGTAATCTTTCAACAAATCCACAAAAACCTAATTCCACCTCTTACAACAAAAACAACAGGAAGTGACAATTACTATTTCTTACTATCTAAATATGAAAATTACTACTACCAATATATCCTAATCGATTGAAGTCCAAACATATGAGGAATTAGAAATTTGTTGATTGTCATCCAGTGGTCTCTCTAATTTGGTAATTGGAGAAATAGGTCCAATATTGTACAATCTATATATGTTTTCAGCTTGTTTGTCCGTGACAGTGTCTTGCTGTGTACAACATAATGGTCTTGAAATCTTGCTTCTCCTATCTCAGCCTCTCTATTAGTAGTATTGTTCATTTCTTGTTTTTACACTATACTATGGTTTTCAGAACAGCTTACATATTTCAAAAATATTTATATACCCAAAAGAAAAATAGACAATTTAATTGAGAAGGGGCTTGTAAGAGAACAACAAAGAGTGAGACTGACTGCTTTGCTTCACACTTGTAACTCTTGTATCAAGTTTGAAGAAGAGGACTTTATAAGTTACTCTTTCTCTGAGATGAATGTTTTTCCAAAATATCACAGCCAATGAACCAGATTCTTACCCTTACCTAACGTCTGTACCACCCTTCAAGCAGAACCATTGTTCACTGAAACAGTTGAAGAATGCCTTTATGGATAGACCATCTTAATACACACACCATTTCTTAAATGAATATAACCTGTTCTCTATGGGCTGAGAATAAACTCACTCACTCAAGCCAAATACCTTTGACCATAGCAGGAAGTCTGTATCCAAAAATTGTGCCTACAATTCATTCCTTGACACAGCAGAACTGTCAGCTGTCAACTTAGCTACGATGGAAGTAAAATCCTTTGGTGATATGAGGATCATTGAAGTACAGCCTTATTACAATGAAATCCATGTCTAAAAATTTTTCTTATTTTTGGCTTGTACCACAGTAAGAGCCAAGATTTTAAGCTCTATTGATTACAAAGCAAACAAACAAAAAGACTTTATATATTTATGTTCATTTAAGAAAATACTAGTAGTGATGTATTATTTTGAAATATACAGTTAATATGTTTGGAGTTATTTAAAATTTATATTGGGGCTGGTGAGATGGCTCAGCGGATAAGAGCACTGACTGCTCTTCCAAAGGTCCTGAGTTCGGTTCCCAGCAACCACATGGTGGCTCACAAAGACCCGTAATGAGATCTGACACCCTCTTCTGGTGTGTCTGAAGACAGCTACAGTGTATTACACAGGAGCGAGCAGAGGTCCTGAGTTCATTTCTCAGTAACCACATGATGGCTCACAGCCATCTGTACAGCTACAGTGTACTCATACACATAAAATAAATAAATCTTTAAAAAAAATAAAATAGAATAGAATAAAATTTATATTGAGAAAAAAATGTATGTATTTTCAGTATTGCCATAGACAAGCATCTATGTAGGATTATTAAATTGTTGTTTTATATCAAGCAACTTTTATAATACTCATTTTATTATTTTATAAATTTTAAAGAATATGACAAAAAAGATATTGTAGGTATTAAAGGGGGTCTCTGGGAGGAGTTGGGGTACAAAAGGGAAACAAGAATGTGATTTAATTCTATTTACTTAAAATATGTTTTTAAATATTAACAAATTCAGATAATTGAAATCATGTAACTTTTCTCATCATAATGCAATAAAAGTTAAAAACAAAGAAAGAGGGAAATTGCATAATTATAATCTCAAAAGAATTAAATTAGTAAAAATAAAGAGTAACAAAAGAAAAAAAAAAAGAAACATCAGTGTTCTATAAGGGATTCAGTGAAGTCTGAGGATGAGCAGTCATAGAAGAGGCAGACCCAGATCAATCAGTCTCCATCACTTTACCTTTTAGTTTCCACAGATGTCTCTACCCAACACCCTCATTCCAGCTCCAGACTCATTGGAAGTTAAGTGCTCTTCACATTTCTCTATAAGTTGTTCTTTGTTTCTTTGTTTCTTTGTTTGTCTATTTCTTTCTTCTTTTTTGATGTAACATGTATGTCAATGGAAGTCAGGACAGAATACTCAGTGGTTATAATTTGCTCTGTAACCATGAGGAACAAACTTCAGATTATAAAAACCCATGCAAAGCTAAGTGTAGTTTTAAAATTACAGAATTTCATGTGCCTATTGTGAGTTGGGAGACAGAGTAGAAGCCTATAGGCCAAATAAACTGGCCTACACATAAGTGACATGCTACTTCAAATGAAGTATAAAGTGAGAACTGACACCTGAGGCTGTCTTCTGACCTCCATACCATGCCATTGCATGTTCACACCCACAGTCCACAGATGGAACTCATGCATACATGAAATGCACACATATGCATATGTAACACACACAGAGACAGACATACAGACAGGCCCACACATACCAATCTGAAAAAGAGAGCAGGGGCAAGGAATATCTAAGCTTCTAAAATCTAGAAAAAGCAAAATGTATATCCTCAACACCTTTATCTCTTAATTTCATCCCAGAAACATTTTTCAAAACAAACAGCTCCATAATAGTGGCATAGAAGGTGTGACTGCACACTCCTAAGTATGTGGGTATTTGTCAGAAAAGCAATGCAAAGCAGATCTGTGAACCTTCTCTGCTTCCATTTGTTCCCTTGTGTCTTAACGTAGCTCCTTTTTATAACTTGTAGTTTTATAATTTGGAAATTGAAAGTCATGATTTGTGAGAAGCTGAGTAACTGACACTGGAATTAGAGGGCCTTGAATTATTCATATATTTGTGGGTGGGAAACTGTAATTGCCTTACAATACAAAATGATAATCATTGCATACATAGCTATTGATGTGTTTTATAAAAAGGAAAGAAAGAGCTAGGATACATTTGGTAGAGGTGTGGTATGTTGAGGAGTAAATGGGTGCCTCTGTGGGCCCATGCTGAGGCAATCCCTTCCTCCTGAGATACCAGCCATATGACAGATATAGTGTGAAATAGAGTTTATTTAGGGCATGGGGAGGAGAGTTGAAGAGGGTGTAGAGATAGAGAAAGGCAGACAGAGGAGAGAGAGGGAGAGACATGAAGAGGGAGACATGGAGAGGGAGACATGGAGAGAGATGGGGGAGGGGAGGGGAGAGGAGAGGAGAGGAGAGGAGAGGAGAGGGAGGGGGAGGGGGAGAGGGAGGGGGAGAGGGAGACAGTAGAGGCTGTCCAGGAACACATGAAGAGAGAAGCAGGAGAGTAATGGAGAGAGAAAGGACAAAGAGGATAAGAGAGTAAGAGAGTAAGGAGGAGGCAAAGAACCCTTTTTACAGGGAGTCCGACATACCCAACTGTTGCCTGGTAACTGTGGGGCAGAGCCTAAAAGAAATGCTAACAGTTATTGATATCATTTCTTATTAAGCAAAACATATAATTGTCCTATGTCACTCGATACATTTTTAAAGAATGTAAGAATGTTCACCATGATAACTACCATATATATATATATATATATATATATATATATATATGCATGCATTTTTAAAGCTTATTTTTAAAGATGATCAAAAATATCTTTACTTGACTTTTAATGCCTTGTGGTATGCAGGATTTATTATTCAGTTAACAGTTACTGTGAAAAATTTTCATTATCCTACTCCTATGTCCACACATTTGAAAAAAATATTCTACTAGATTTTCTGCTAAATATTTTCACTGATATACAATTTTTAAATGGGAGTTAAAAAGGATTAGTTGTTAAAGGAGTTTGTTACTCTTAAAGGGGTTCCATGTTTGGTTCCTAGAACCCCCAAAAGGCAGCTCACAATCACTTGTAAAATCACTTGGAACGCCAGCTCCATGGGATTCTTTGCCCTCTCTGGGCTCCTTGGCCACCTGTCCCCACACATAAACAAAATTACACACACATGGACCTATAATGCACAATATCCATACATACATAGCTAAAGACAAAATCTGTAATACTTTAAAAGTGGCTTTAATATCTTTAATAATCTTGGTGGGTGTGACTATGCGAAGATTGACTTTCTATTTGGGCCTCTAAACCTCCATTTTAACAAGGTTCGTCACCCCATCTTCACTGAGCTTAGTAAGTGGCTCCCCTTTTGAATACACAAATACACAAACCACTGCATAATTCACAAATAATATTTCAGTCATTTAAATTATCATACAACTATTGTTTCATCAAAAATTCCTGATTCTCAAGCATTATTCATTTTATTTGTTTTTGTTAGGATATATTCATTGGACAAAGTCGTAGATTTCACATCAGCTCCTGCTTCCTGACCTGCTTGAGTTCCAGTCCTGACTTCCTTTCATGAAGAACAACAAGGTGGAAGGATAAGCTGAATAAACCCTCTCCTCCCCAACTTGCTTGACTATGATACTTTTATTTAAGTTTCATGGAGAAAAACTGAAAAGTACTACTGTTCACTTATCCTTGAATGTGTAATACATCGTGGCAACAATCCCGGTTCTGGGCATTTTTTGTTAGGAGGCTCTTTTACACAGGTTTGATGACATTGCTTATTGTACAACTGTTTCTGTTGCTTTTATTCTCTGTATTTATTTTTGGTAAACTATATATATAAATTATATATATATATATGAAATTATCTTATTCTTTCAGAGTTCCATTGTTATTAAAAATAGGCTTGTAAAATAACCCCAGTGAATATCCAAATTATACTAGTATCTGTGATAACATTTCACGTTTACCTTTTTGTTTAGGAATTATCTCTTTCTTTTCATAAGTCTAGGCAAGAGTATACCAATTTTCCTCCTTTCCAAAGAACTGACTCTTCATTTTATTCATTCTTTTGAGTATTGTTTTCACTTCAACTCATCTCTTTAAAAAAAAATAGACAGCAGTTTTGTTAATTCTTTGTATTGTTCTTTTTTATTTAGATGCATTAATTTTGGCCCCAGCCTTTATTATTTCTTCCTATCTTTTAATTTTGAGTTTAGGTTGTTCTTCTATTTTCAAGAACTTGTGTACATGATGAGGTTGTTAATTTCAGATTTTTCTAATATTTCAGTGCATTATCCACAGTTATAAACTTTCTTTCTAAAACTGCCTTTGATATACTCCAAAGGTACTCATAAGTTGAATTTTAATTTCCATTTATTACTAGGAATAAAACTTCCTGATTTCCTCAGTGACTTATTGACCATAAAGATCTTAGTGTTCAGTCTCCATCATCTGTATAATTTTTTATATTGTTAGTTCTTTCCTAATTCTTTTATTCATCTATTTATCTCAAGAAACCTACTTTGTTCTGTGCTGTAGTAACTAAGATGATGCTCTTCTTCTGTGTTTAAGATTCTATTCAATATTTTCTGAAGTACTGATTAGTTGGTTATAAAGTTCTATAATTTGAGCTTGTTTGAAATGTCTTTATCTCTATATTGATTTTTAAAAGTAACTTTACTGGATATGGAAATCTTGATTGGCAGTTATCTACTTTCAAGGGCATTTCTGCTGAGAGATGTAATGTTATTAGTTTGCCTTTATAATTCATTTGGAATTTTTCTATTATGCTTTCGAATTTTTCTCATTGTGCAGTTTTGACATTTTAATGGTAATGTCTTGAAGAGGTTCTTTCCTCTTTATTTTTTATTCTAAATTACTTTCCTAGTATGTCTATTTTTTCCTTAAGTATTGCTATAGTTTGTTGAATTTTTTTTAATGCCTTTAAAAATTCATTTTCCTCTCCCCAAGGATTCCAAGTTTGTATGTAGACTATGTTCCAGGACTTTCATATATGATGGTGATGTTTATTATAATTTGCTGTTTTCTGGCTGTATTATCTTCTTTTTTTAAGATTTTTTTTTTATGTGTGTGAGTACACTGCAGCTTCGCAGATGGTCATGAGCCATCATGTAGCTGTTGGAAATTGAACTCAGGACGGCCCAGCTTGCTCAGGCATAATATATTATAGCTATCTTCAGACCCACCAGAAGAGGGCGTTAGATCTCATTAGGAGTGGTTGCGAGCGACCCTGTGGTTGCTGGGATCAGAACTCAAGACCTTCAGAAGAGCAGTCAGTGCTCTTACCCACTGAGCCATCTTGCCAGCTTGTGTATCTTCTTAATTATCTTTGTTTTTTATCTCTGTTTTCCCCTGTCCCAGGTTTTGTTTAGTTTACTAGTCTGTTGGTCTGTCTTTCTCCTTCTTTCTTTCTCTTTCTTTCTCTCTTTCTTTCTCTCTTTCTTTCTCTCTTTCTTTCTTTCTTTCTTTCTTTCTTTCTTTCTTTCTTTCTTTCTTTTTTTCTCCCTTCCTTCTTTCCTTCCTTCCTTCTTCCTTCCTTCCTTTCTTTCTTTCTTTCTTTCTTTCTTTCTCTCTCTCTCTCTCTCTCTCTCTCTCTTTCTTTCTTTCTTTCTTTCTTTCTTTCTTCCTTTTTTGTTCTATTCATTCATTTATTGGTTCATTCTTTCTTTTTTAATTTAGCTGATTGATGTTTTGTTTCCTATAATTCTATTTGATTCTTTTTTATAATCTTGATATCTTTCACATTTTATACTTTCTCATCTTGAACTTGAATTGACTTCCTTGCTTTGTTAATGCCTTATTGCCTTTCTTGAATCTTCCTTAAAGTCACTAACATTTAAAGTTGAATTTTATTGTTTTTTCTGACATTTTGGCTATTTACTTAAGTTTCAGTTATTTTTAAAGATTTATTTATTGACTTATTTACTTACTTAATGTATATGAGTATACTACAGCTGTCTTCAAACACACCAGAAGAAGGCACCAGATCCCATTACACATGGTTGTGAGTCACCATGTGGTTGCTGGGAATTAAACTCAGGACTTCTGAAAGTAGCTAGTGCTCTTAACCACTGAGCCATTTCTCCAGTGTCCTTATGTTTCAATTATTTTTTGCTCATATTTTATTTGCATATTTTGATGACCACTCATGTTTTCAGTATTTCTTTTTTTCCCTTTTTTTAAAACTTTTATTGCATTATGATGAGAAAACTTACATTTCAATTTATCTGAATTTGTTAAGATTTGAAAACATATTTTAAGTAAATAGAATTAAATCACATTCTTGTTTCCCTTTTGTACCCCAACTCCTCCCAGAGAACCCCTTCAATACCTACAATATCTTTTTGTCATATTCCTTAAAGTTTATAAGATATTATAACAATACAAATAAGTATTATAAAAGTTGTTTGATATAAAACAACAATCAATTTAACAGTCTTATGTAGATGCTCGTCTACAGCAATAGTGAAAATATATTTTTCTCAATATAAATTTTAAACAACTCCAAACATATTAACTGTATACTTCAAAATAATACATCAATACTGGTATTTTCCTAAATGAACATAAATATATAAAGTCTTTTTGTTTATTTTGTATTTAGTAGAGTTTAAAATCTTGGCTCTTACTGTGGTACAAGCCCAAAATAAGAACAATTTTTAGACATTGGATTTCATTGTAATAAGGCTATACTTCAATGACTCTCACATCACCAAAGGATTTTACCTCCATCATAGCTAAGCTGAGAGTTGATAGTTCTGCTGCATCAAGAAATGAATTGTAGGCTCGATTTTTGGATACAGACTTCCTGCTATGGTTAAAGCTATTTGACTTGAGTGAGTGACTTTATTCTCAGCCCACAGAGAACAGGTTACATTCATTTAAGAAATGGTGTGTGTATTAAGATGGTCCATCCATAGTCATTCACCAACTGTTTCAATGAACAATGGTTCTGCTTGGAGGGTGGCATGGACATTTGGTGAGGGTAAGAATTTGGTTCATTAGATGTGGTAGTTTGGAAAAGCATTCATATCAAAGAAAGAGTAACTTATAAAGTCCTCTTCCTCAAACTTGATACAAGAGTTACAAATGTCAGGCAAAGCATTCAATCTCACTCTTTGTTGTTCTCTTACAAGCCCCTTCCCAATTAAATTGTCTATGTTTCTTTTGGGTATATAAATACTTTTGAAATATATAAGCTGTTCTGAAAACCATAGTATAGTGTAAAGACATGAAATAAACAATACTACTAATAGAGAGGCTGAGATAGGAGAAGCAAGATTTCAAGACTCGTATGTTGTATACAGCAAGACACTGTCACAAACAAACAAGCTGAAAGTGTATATAGATTGTACAATGTTGGACCTATTTCTCCAATTACCAAATTAGAGAGAGCAGTGGATGACAATCAACAAATTTCTAATTCCTTATATTATTGTATTTCAATCGATTAGGATATGTTGTTAATATTAATTTTCATATTAATATATTAAGAAAAAGTAATTGTCACATTCCTGTTGTTTTTGTTGTAAGAGGTGGAATTAGGTTTGTGTGGATTTGTTGAAAGATTATCTTCTTGCTTCTTCTAGGGTGTAGTTTTGTTCCTTATGTTCATGTTTTCCACCTACTATCCTTTGTAGGGCTGGATTTGTGGAAAGATATTGTATAAATTTTGTTTTGCCATGGAATATTTTATTTTCTCCATCTATGGTAATTGAGAGTTTTGCAAGGTATAGTAGCCTGGGCTGGCATTTGTGTTCTTGTAGGATCTGTATGACACCTGCCCAGGAACTTCTAGCTTTCATAGTCTCTAGTGAGAAGTCTGGTGTAATTCTGATAGGCCTGCCTTTATATGTTACTTGACCTTTTTCCCTTACTGCTTTTTGTATTCTTTCTTTGTTTTGTGCATTTGGTGTTTTGACTATTATGTGTCGGGAGGAATTTCTTTTCTGGTCCAGTCTATTTGGAGTTCAGTAGGCTTCTTGTATGTTCATGGGCATCTCTTTCTCTAGGTTAGGGAAGTTTTCTTCTATAATTTTGTTGAATATATTTACTGGCTTTTTAAGTTGGAGGTCTTCACTCTCTTCTATACCTATTATCCTTAGGTTTTGTTTTCTCATTGTGTCCTGGATTTCCTGGATGTTTTCGGTTAGGGTCTTTTTGCATTTTGCATTTTCTTTGACTGTTCTGTCAATGTTGTCTATGTTATCTTCTGCCCCTGAGATTCTCTCTTCTATCTCTTGTATTCTATTGGTGATGCTTGCATCTATGTTTCCTGACTTCTTTCCTAAGATTTCTAACTCCAGAGTTGTCTCTTTTTGTGATTTCTTTATTGTTTCTACTTCCATTTTTAGGTCCTGGATGGTTTTACTCATTTCGTTCACCTGTTTGTGTTTTCCTGCAATTCCTTAAGAGATTTTTGTGCTTGCTCTTTAAGTGCTTCTACTTGTTTACTTGTGATCTCCTATGATTCTTTATGGGATGTCTTAGTCAGGGTTTCTATTCCTGCACAAACATCATGACCAAGAAGCAAGTTGGGGAGGAAAGGGTTTATTCAGTTTACTTCCACATGGCTGTTGATCACCAGAGGAAGTCAGGACTGGAACTCAAGCAGGTCAGGAAGCAGGAGCTGATGCAGAGGCCATGGAGGGATGTTCCTTACTGGCTTGCTTTCTCCTGGCTTGCTCAGCCTGCTCTCTTATAGAACCCAAGACTTCCAGCCCAGGGATGGTACTACCCCTTTGATCACTAATTGAGAAAATGCCCCACAGCTGGATCTCATGGAGGCATTTCCCCAACTGAAGCTCCTTTCTCTGTGATAACTCCAGCCTGTGTCAAGTTGACACACAAAACTAGCCAGTACATGGGATTTTTTTGTTTCCTCTTTAAGGGCTTGTACCTCTTTACGTTTCTTCTCCTGTATTTCATGTCCTTCTTAAGTTCCTCTATCAGCATTGTGAGATATGATTTTAGATCCAAATCTTGCTTTTCTGGTGTTTTGGGATATCCAGGACTTGCTGTGATGGGAGTATTAGGTTCTGATGAAGCCAAGCAGTCTTGGTTTCTGTTGGTGGGATTCTTGTGTTTGCCTTTCGCCATCTCTTGATCTCTGCTGTTAGATGTTCTTGGTATCTCTGACTAGAGCTTGTCCTGTCCCTGCTGCCCTGCAACTCCCCTGCAACTCCTGAGGCCTGTGCCTCCAGGCTGGTCCTGCCTTAGAAAGTCACTGGAGAGAAAATGGTGGATCTCTCCTGAGTCCCTAGGTTAAGCACTCCCTGGAGGCAGGCCCTCCACCTGCAGGGAAGGGGCAGAGAGGGTCGCTGATCCACCTCTGTCACTGGAAAGCTGAGAGGATCCTGTCCCTGAAGCCCTGAGACTCCCCTGCGACTCGTGAGGCCTGTGCCTCCTGGCTGGTCCCGCCTTAGAAAGTCACTGATGAGAAAATGGCCTGTTTTCAGTATTTCTATGTTGTGATTTAAGCACTAATTGAAAGAAGAATGCATCTTTCAATCTTTTTTCTACACTTTTATAAAACTGTAATATGAGTCTTTATAGTCTATAGTCTTCACTTGGATATGTGATCTCCAATACTGCTTATTGGAGAGAGACAAAGAACAGTAAAAGGGGGAATGATTTAACAACAAATCATTTAGTAAAATGTAGTAAATATGGATATTTCAGTTAAATCCACAATAACATTATGAAAAATTAAAATACACCAGCCAGGTTTTTTCCCTACTGGAAGAATTCGATTCCTTCACACTCTGTGCTATCTTTCAGTCAACTCAGAAGGCAAGAGAATGACTTACTGAGTATCTAGAAGTTCAGCCAGGTTAGACCAAGGTGAGTAGTGTGCAGTCTTCTGTCTTGTAGCAAAGTTGAATTCTTGCACAGAAATCTGCCTTGAGTTGTGCCTTCAGCATGAAGTTTTTCGAGCACAAGGTTCACCATACCAGGTAGTATCATGCACATGCAGTACAGTCAGGCTTTCCTGGACACAATGTCTCTAAAATAGGTGACAGCCTGCTCCTGCTTGATGTTGGATATCCTTTCTTACCAGGACTCGGGCTCTTTTTATTCCTGATGCTGTACAACCATTGTAAAAATATACAAGCTTTTGTCCAGGTCAGATCCTATCCTGTGTGTGCACATGGATTTCAGGGCCATTACTTACTAAGTAAATGAAGAAGGGTTTGGGGGTTTGGAGGTAACTGGAGTATTATATAGTCTAATATTTTCTCCAGAGCAATTCCATTGTTGAGATTTTCAAGATATGTCTGCACTTTTCTCAGACTGAGCATTGGAGAGACAAGTAAAGCATCATGTTCCCACACTTGCCTCTGTTCCATGCCAGTGTTCAGATCTCCACCTAAAGCTTTGCTTTTGGAGATCTTTTTAATGTGTGACCTCAGAGAGTCGCCTCCCATCACTTTGTTTAGTGTTCTAAGTTGGATTCTGTTGTTTCTTTTGTAAATCACAGGGTCAATTTCTACATCCCTTCTGGTTTCTCACCAGTGTATGTTGGCTTTCTCCTGCCTTTCAGGGTCTCTGATCTTCCTGGCTCACAGTCCAGATGCCTTCCTTCAGAATTGTAGCATACAAAGAATGCTGCTATTTGTCTCTATTCTTTTATCTCTAAAAGTCCTGCCAAATATTTTGTGATCCATAGATTTTTCCAGCAGGATAGTAAGATGCTTACATCCTGGGGTCTCACAGAGTAATGGCAGTCATAGATATAATCACTTCCAGGTTCTCATGTGTTCTGTCAATGCAATGGGCTCTTTCACACCTGAAAAACTCCTTTGTCCTGGATAAGCTTCCCTTCTGTCCCATCTAGGTTTTTTGCTTTCTTTTGTATTGTCTTTTTTGCTATAAATTATATGAGTTTCATTTACATTTTGATTTTCTTTGCTGTGTTAATATTTAGTCCAATCAAGTAGCATATTTTCACATCTGGAGTATATGACAGTCTATTAATTTTGGAGATGGTATACCTTAATATAAAACCTGACTTAGGAAGCTTTTATAATCTCTGTCCAGACAGATATAAGTAAAGTAAGATTTAATAAGGTATCTTTTCTGATTGAAGCATAATCCTTTATTTAGTTTAGCATGTTTTCATAAATTTTATGCATTTGAATAAAGACTATTTTTAATTATTTCTTTTATTTTTTGAGGTTATGATATGATTTATATCATTTGTCTCTTACTCTTCTCTCCAAATCCTATTTATACTACTTGTTCTCTTTCAAATTTATGACAGTTTTGATCATTTGTTACATACATATTTGTGAAAATATATCAAATATATTCCTAAGTATAAGAATATAATTTGCACAATGTAACTTGTATGTTTTCTTGAGCTACCAGTTTGGTATTAAGTAGCCAACTGCTGTGCTCTGTCCTGGGGAAGGCTATCTCTCCCACTCTCAGCATTCCCTAATCAGCTAGAGTTCTTTATAGAGTAGAGGCTTCATGGGATTTTTACTAACCACTTTGGTATATCTATCAGTTACATCCTTGTTTAGCTCATATTTGGATAACCATATTAGTAAGACTTTATGGTTGTAGCTTTTGTCATTACTATAAGATATAGTCTCACAAAAACTCCCTGAACCTCTGGCTCTTACAATTCTTCTGCCCCTACTTCCTCAATGTTCCCTTACCCTTAGGTTTGAGAATGTTTTGGAGATATATATTCATTGGGACTGGGCTCTATAACTCTACATTTTGATTGGTTATAGTTTGCTATAGTGGTCTCCAGCTGTTAAAAAGAGAAATTTCCTTGATTAGGGCTAAGGATCACTTTTTAAAAAAAAAATAATGATCTTGAAGAAAGTAGCCTTATTCAAGCTAAAGTAATCCCAGATCAAAACTGTTCAGGATACCCAAATAGCACTAGGAGGGAGCAAGACTTCCAGGAGTGCAGACAGGTCTGTGATTTAAGGTAGGACCACCACTGCTGCCCAGAGGAAACCTCCTGGAACCCTCAGGACACAGGAACTAAGGAGAGGCCTGAGACAGGAGTCTTCCAGGTTCCATCTGCTCCCAGAGCTGATCCTGTGCCACAGAGCAACATACACAAATGTATCCAGGAGAGAGCTGGTCTCCCAGGAGTGCCTACGCACATGCAAGCACAGGTAAGACCACCACTTCTGTTCAAATTCCTAGCCCAAGAGGGACTCCCCCAGAGCCATCAGGATGCAGGAACCAAGGATCAGCTAGGCACAGGATCCTTCTGGTCTCTGTCTGCACCCCAGAGCTGACAATGTACCACAGTTCTCTATACCTAAATTCCTCCTAGAGAGAACTGGTCTCCCGAGAGTACTGACACACAGGTTTGCAGCACAGACAAGCCATAGTCAGAGACAGCAAGACTAGATAATACCAGAGATAGCCAGATGGCAAAAGGCAAGTCCGAGAACATAAGTAACAGAAACCAAGGCTACTTGACATCATCAAAACCCAGTTCTCCCACCACAGTGAGCTCTGGTTACCCCTACACACCAGAAAAGCAAGACTCTGATTTAAGAATCACATCTCATGATGATGATAGATGAATTTAAGAAGGATGTAAATAACTCCCTTAAAGAAATACAAGAGAACACTGGTAAACAGTTAGAAGCCCTTAAAGAGGAAACACAAAAATTCCTTAAAGAATTATAGGAAAACACACCCAAACAGGTCAAGGATCTTAACAAAACCATCCAGGATTGAAAAATGGAAATAGAAACAATAAAGAAATCACAAAGGGAGACAACCCTGGAGTTAGAAAACCTAAGAAAGAGATCAGGAGTCATAAATGCAAGCATTACCAACAGAATACAAGAGATAGAAGAGAAAGTCTCAGGTGCAGAAGATACCGTAGAAAACATTGGCACAACAATCAATGAAAATGCAAAATGCAAAAAGCTCCTAACCCAAAACATCTAGGAAACCCAGGACACAATGAGAAGACCAAACCTAAGGATAATAGGCATAGAAGAGAGTAAAGATTTCCAAATTAAAGGGCCACTAAATATCTTCAGCAAAATTATAGAAGAAAACTTCCCTAACCATAGGAAAGAGATACCCATGAACATACAAGAAGCCTACAGAACTCCAAACAGATCAGAAAAGAAATTTCTCTTATCACATAATAATCAAATCACCCAATGCACTAAGCAAAGAAAGAATATTAAAACCAGTAAGGGAAAAAAGGTCAAGTAACATATAAAGGCAAACCTATCAGAATTATACCAGACATCTCACCAGAGACTATGAAGGCTGGAAGATACTGGGCAAATGTCATACAGACCCAACAAGAACACAAATGCCAGCCCAGATTACTATACCCAGCAAAACCCTCAATTACCATAGATGGTGAAACCAAGATATTCCATGACAAAAACAAATTTATGCAATTTCTTTCTAAAAATCCAGCCCTAGGATTTAGATGGATAGGATAATAGATGGAAAACACCAACACCAGTACTGAAAGTACACCATAGAAAAAGCAAGAAAGTAATCTCTCAACAAACCCAAAAGAAGATTACCACACAAACCTAAAAATAACACCAAAAATAACAGGAAGTAACAATCACTATTCCTTAACATTTTTAACATCAATGGACTCAATTCCCCAATAAAAAGGTATACACTAACAGAATGAATATGTAAACAGAACCTAGCATTTTGCTGCATACAGGAAACATACCTTAGTGTCAAAGACAAACACTCCCTCAGAGTAAATGGCTGGAAAACAATTTTCCAAGCAAATGGAACCAAGAAACAAGCTGAAGTAGCCATTCTAATATCAGATAAAAAGTCATCAAAAAAGATAAGGAAGGAAACTTCATACTCATCAAAGGAAAAAAATCTACCAAGAAGAACTCTCAGTTCTGAACATCTATACTCCAAATGCAAGGGCACCCACATTCATAAAAGAAACTTTACTAAAGCTCAAAGCACACATTATATCCTACACAATAATTGTGGAGGACTTCAACACCCTACTCTCAGCAATGGACAAATCATGGAAACAAAAATTAAACAGAGACACAGTGAAACTAACAGAAGTTTTGTACCAAATGAATTTAACAGATATCTATAGTACAGTTCACCCTAAGTCAAAAGAATATACCTTCTTCTCAGCACCTAAGGGTGCTCAATGCTCTCCCTCAGAGTAGGATTGACTGTACTCAGAGGTAAAGCGCACTCAGCAGCTGTGAACTTGTAGTAGAAGCTGTATTGCCCATGCCTCTTAGTTGCTTCATCCTAGCCATAATGTCTTTCTATGAAAGGTATAGTAATCTAGAAAGACACCATTTAAACCTTCACTTTATATTGGTCACTACTCAAACCTTTTTTTTAAAGAAATCTCTCATAATCCTTTAATCTCACTGCACTATGAGCGTGTAACAGGTACATTCATATGTTTGTTTATTATCTATTATCTCCAAATGAAGACTTTATGAGAAGTTTGAAGCTCAAGACCTTCAAGAGGAACCTCTTTTTTTTTTTTTGTATTTTCTTTATTTACACGTACATTTTCCCCTTCCCATTTTCTCCTCCAAAACAAACAAACAAACAAAAACAAGAACAAACCCCTTTTGCCTCCCCCCTCCCAATGTCTGTCCCCCCACCCTCTCCCACTTATTGGCCCTGGCATTCCCCTACACTGGGGCACAAAACCTTCACAAGGCCGAGGTCCTTTACTCCTATTGATGATCGAATTTGCAATCCTCTACTATATACCTGCTGCCAGTACATTCAATCCCACCCTGTAAAGTCCTTGATTGGTTGTTGGGTCCCTGGGAGCTCTGAGGGCACTAGTTAGTAATTGTTGTTCGTCCTAAGGGGCTGAAAACCCTTCAGCTTATGTAGTACATTTCTCCTTATCTATCCACTGAACCACTGAAGACAAGAGGATATTTTACTAGAACCTGAGGATGAGTACATGCAGTCAAACAGAAGGCCAACTGGGTGCCTTCTCAAATCACAGTACCCAGCAACTCACTGCTCTTCCCAGAAGAAAGCAGGACATACAATTTTATAATTTTTGTGGCACACTTGTACTTTCACACAAAACTCACAGTGACAGAAAAAGAGATGATCCTTGTGGAAGCACATTCTAACTTTTAGCGTAAAGTAGATGTTTGACTCACAAATTAGCAGAAAAGTATAACAAAGAACATTCTCAAAAAACAGAGTTACAGTAAAAAAGCAATATTCTATTTATTTAGTGTGCTTGTAGGTATGCATACAGAAGGAAGGTGATGTTTTCAAGTAATTTATTTCTGATACATTTTGAAGAACTTTTATAAGTGTACCTCTTGTAATTCATTGGAATTAAAAATCGATCATTGATAGTTAGATATTAAAGAGAAAACTCGGTGTCTAATGACAATTAAATATGGTGAGGAATCTACTATAACTCTCAAAAATATAATTTAAAAATAAATCCTTTTTATACTATCTATATCCTCTACATCAAAATGTTAAAATCAACCCATTGGATCATTATAAAAACTGAATTAAAATCCATCCATCTTTTTTATTACACTTCTGCAGTGTTTCTCAAATCAGGGAAAATTTAATAAATCTTTGAAGGACTTAATAAAAAATTCATTTATTTCTGGTGGTTTTATTTAATTTGTTTCTCTATGTCTTCTTAAAGCCTATTAGATGTCATTTTGTTTCTTAAAATACAAAGACTAGAAATCACTTATTTTGTAATCTTTATAGAAAAGAAGTTTGGACTATTCTAGTCCATATGTTTGTCCTTATAATGTAGATTTGATTGTAGCCACCACTGTCCCAGAGCATTGGAGCAGACTAAAGTTGGCAACTAAATTTCAGGTCCAATTGTGTAATTTTTAAAATTTTAATTAATCATTCACTTAAATTTTCTCCAGAGGGTTCCAGAGATTAGAATTTCAATTAACTGTTTCAGAATGTGTTTAAAATTTGTCGACTTCTTTTTGTTTTGGCATGTCAAATTGGGTTGTAATCCCTCTTTCCTCAATAAGAAATAAGTATACATCTGGTTTTAAAGCTCTTTATAGTTCATCAATTATGAATTAAGATGAATTAAGAGGGAATCCGTAAGATTAACCCCTTGTTGATGGCTGAAGCATGACTGTTCTGATTAAAAGCAATTTAGGAGTTGGATAGCAGAATGGCATGGCTCTTGAAGTGGTAATTCAAATTTCTCTCCACTAAGATTGCACTTCCTTTTAGTACCAAAAGATGAGTTTTAAAAATGTTATAGAAAGCAAAGTAAATGAGAAATCAACAGTGATACATTCTATCCTGGCTACATGAGTACAATGTGTCCACACTTTCCTAAACTCTCTTCAGTAGTTAGCCCAGCTCCAGATAAGATAATATCTATTTTCATTTAACTAGCTATATGACATTTGACAAAACTTTCTGACTCTAATTTTCCTTTTTGTTAAAATCCAAGCGCTCTCAGTATTAAACTACTCAAGTTTAATGATCCCACTTGTTTTATAATAAAGGTGATTTGTTTTGACTTTTTTAGTTTCCTTCAGACATTGACTTAAGTATCTCATACTGGCCAAAGATGGCTTTGAACTCTTTATCCTTCCGTTACTTTGTAAAGAGTGCTGGGATTCCAGGTATTTGCCACAAAATCCAGTGTAAGCAATGCTAGGAAGTCAAACCCAGGGCTTCTTTCATGATACACAAGCAAGCATCCAACACTAGAGCTAAGTCAACAGCCATATTTCATAAATGTAAGTATAGGATGTTTACCTATAAAAACCTAATCTCTAAAATTCATATTAAATATATGTGTTCAGGGTTCTGACTATTTGTACCTCCTCAGTGCTGGGATTAGAAGCACAAGCCACTGTGCTTCGGTTTTTATTTCGTTTTGCTTTTCCTTTTTTTATTTTTTTAATAAGCAAAAAACACAGGTTAATTCAATGTGGTCATACTGAGAAAAATGAAAGGGATAAATTGGTCTCTTTTCATATCCATCTTTAGGGTCTTGAGATAAATTTTAGCATACTTATAATTTTTTAACATAAATTAATCATATAATGGAATTCACAATGATATTTAACATATATAATGTACTTAATTAACAAATCTATTTCAATCATATTCATACCCACTATTTTTTTAGCCTCTTGTCTTTCTACTACCCTGATAATCTCCTAACCCCTTTCTACTCAATTATACCCTCATCGCTTTCATGTTTTTGTTTTGCTGTGTGTGTGTGTGTGTGTGTGTGTGTGTGTGTGTGTACCCTGAAGAGTTTTTTTTTTATTATATATTTTCTTTATTCACATTTCAAATGTTATCCGCTTTCCTGGTTTCCGCTCCGAAAACCCCCTATCCCATCCCTGCTCCTCCTGCTCACCAACCCACCCTCTCCCACTTCCTGTCCCTGGCATTCCCCTACACTGGGGCATCAAGCTTTCTCAGGGCCAAGAGCTTCTTCTCCCATTGATGTCCAACAAGGTCATCTTCTACTACATATGCAGCTGGAGCCATGGGTCCCTTCATGTGTACTCGTTGGTTGGTGGTTTAGTCCCTGGGAGTTCTCAGGGTACTGGTTGGTTCATATTGTTGTTCCTCCTATGAGGCTGCAAGCTCCTTCAGTCCTTTCTCTAGCTTCTCCATTGGGGACCTCATGCTCAGTCCCATGGTTGGCTGAGAGCATCCACCTCTGTATTTGTCAGGCACTGGCAGAGCCTTTCAGGAGACACCTATATTAGGTTCCTATCAGCAAACACTTGACATCCACAATAGTGTCTGGGTTTGGTGATTGTATGTGGGATGAATCCCCAGGTAGGGCAGTATCTGGGTGGTCTTTCCTTCAGTCTTCGCTCTACACTTTGTCTCTGTACTTCCTCCCATGGGTATTTTGTTCCCCCTTCTAAGAAGAACTAGAGTATCCATACTTTGGTCTTCCTTCTTCTTGTGCTTCACTTGATTGTGAATTGTATCTTGGGTATTCGGAGCTTAAGTCTAAGTAGATCAAGGACCTCCATAAAAAACCAGATACACTGAAACTAATAGAAAAGAAAGTGGGGAAGAGCTTTGAGCACATGATCACAAGGGAAAATTTCCTAAACAGAACACCAATAGCTTATGCTCTAAGATCAAGAATTGACAAATGGGATCTCATAAAATTACAAGGCTTTCTGTAAGGGAAAGTACTCTCTCAATAGGACAAAACAGCAACCAACAGATTGGGAAAAGATCTTTACCAACCCTACATCTGGTACAAGGCTCATATCCAATATATACAAAGAACTCAAGAAGTTAGACTCCAGAGAACCATATAACCCTATTAAAAATTGGGTATAGAGCTAAATAAAGAATTCTCAACTGGGGAATACTAAATGGCTGAGAAGCACCTCAAGAATGTTCAACATCCTTAGTTATCAGGGAAATGCAAATCAAAACAACTCTGAGATTCCACCTCACACCAGTCAGAATGGCTAAGATAAAAAACTCAGGGGACAGCAGATGCTGGTGAGGATGTGGAGAAAAAACTCCTCTACTGCTGGTAGGATTGCAAGTTGGTACAACCACTCTGCAAATCAGTTTGGCAGTTCCTCAGAAAATTGGACATAGAACTACTGGAGTACCCAGCAATACCACTCCTGGGCCAGAAGATGCTCCAACATGTAATAAGGACACATGCTCCACTATGCTCATAGCAGCCTTATTTATAATAGCCAGAAGCTAGAAACAACCCAGATGTTCCTCAATAGATGAGTGGATACAGAAAATGTGGTACATTTAAACAATGGAATACTACTCAGCTACTATAAAGAATGAATTCATGAAGTTCTTAGGCAAATGGATAGGAATAGAGAATATCATCCTGAGTGAGGTAACCCAATCACAAAATAACACACATGCACTCTCTGATAAGTGGATATTAGCCCTGACGAGTTTTATTGATTTTGTTTAGAGGGGCACAGGTGTAGAATACAAAAGCATGGCATCTTACCACTGGCTACAAAACTGAAGAAAATATCTCTCCTCCTATCAGCCATTACTTTTTCCATAAATTTGAGGTGACTCCCTTCCCCTTCCACAACAGGGTGTTGATGGCCTCTGTCTTGTGTGTATCCTGTGTAGTTAGTCATGACCAATGTTAGTTCACCAAGCCACACTGGTGTCCTTCCTTACTTCCTTTGAGTCCTACAGTTTTTCTGACTGTCCTTCTATAATGTTCTGTGACCCTTGGAGGGTTTAATATAAATGTACCATTTTCAGCTTGCCATAATCAACAATTTATTCTTGGTACTTTAACTAGTTATAAATCTCTGCAGTCACTACTGACAACAACACAAAGAAGATTTTCTCATGAAAGGTAGGCGACACTAATCTATGGGAATAAACATTATTTAGACTGCTAGCTGATGGACACATATGTCCATTTAGGAAAGAGAAGGTAAAAAGCTTCCCCATTAGGGTCTATGACCTTGTTCACAGTCTTCTGAACAGGTTTATAGTACCAGAAGTTAATTTCCTTCTTTGGAGTGATCATTAAATCCAATTGGAAAGTGATTACTTACTGACATAACATGCCTAACCTCTATTGCACCAATGGGTTTATTCTGCATGGCTGGTAGGTTTTGCTGTACACACAGTCCAGAGATAAGTAAAATTATTGATGGAAATTATCCCCTAGAGAACTACATAGCCACTCCCAACACACTACGTGTTAGCCAACAGGGAAAAATTTTCCAGAACAAATCCAGTTTGATTTCTCTGGGCCCTGAAACGGAAGTATGCAATTTCTGCAGCAACAGAATTTTACCTTTTCATCTTGGTAGGAAACAGAAAGAGTGACAATTTTCTGTATTTGGGAAGGACCCTTGGGAGCCTCCCAGACCAAAAAGCCAGACAGAAGTAGACCATCTTTGGAACTGGGGTTTTCTTTTAATAATAATAATAATAATAATAATAATAATAATAATAATAATAAATATACCTATTACGTGGGTAATAGGAATCAAATTGAAGACCTCATATTTGCACAATAGTCTCTTTACCAAATCAGCTATCTCTTCAGCTCATTTCCCACATACCTCAATCTCAAATTTTCACATACTTCATTGAATAAATTATTACATTTCCTTCACACTTGTTAAACACCAATGCAAAACACCAATGTATTAATGATGAAGAGAGCAAAAGGCAAGGCTACATGGTTCTTTGTTTCCTGATAATAGTTGAGGTGTTTTTTATTGAAAACAATATTGCTTATAAGTAATATTGTACTATGACTCAAATATATCTTCAAAATATCAGTTGAGTTAGACGTGATTTTTCTCTAATACTGATTGTCCACCTCTTTTCTAAAGACAGGTGTAAGTGAGTTTGTGCACTCACTGCATAATAACCATTTCCTTCTTTATTTTATCTTTCCATCTTCAACAGCCCACAAAAACAGCACATTCATATGAAACTGTAATGTAAAGATTGCTTAAATTAGTTAGTCTTTTGACATGTATAAAAGAATTTTAATTATTTCTCACTGTATTGCAATGATCAGTGGCTGTAACAAATGTGTAATCAATAAACAAATGATATTATAATGAAAGGAGAATTACATATCATTTAAATACAATTTGAGTTCTTAGTATCATGGGGAAAAAATGATCCTGAGAAAAACAGGTAGAATGTAGCTTGAAAGAAAATTTAAGGTAAAACAAACCATGCCATTCAACGATGGTTATACATGCCTAATTTTTAAACACTGTAAATCAATCAGTAAAAACTATTTGTTTAATGTCAATTTTACTAAAACTGGTTATGTGGTTTTATAAGACCTGGCATGGGGAGGATCAAAGGCTGTTTTTGTGCTAAATGTATAACTGGATACACTCTTTTAAACATTAATCTTTCTACTTAATACATAACAAAATTCTTTCTTTTCCTTAAATGTTGTCTCATACTAGAATTTATTTGCTAGAATCGAGGCCTTATTCCTGTCAACAAGAGAAACAGTGCTTGTCCCAAAGAAATATAGGTTATGGTTTATTCTAGAGCATATGTGAGTCATCATGGCCCAGAAAGATACAGTTAGTTCTTCCCAAACATAATGTTAAAACATAGAAGCAGTTTCATGAAGTTTTATAATTTTGCAAAACAACAAAGTCAGACATGAAGACAAACTTAAAATACATCCATTGGTGGGTACATCAGAAAGGGGCTTATAGCAAGATGGAGTACAGTTTTCTGTAGTCTCAGATGCTACCTCCTTCTTAGCTTTTCAGCTAGTGAAAGCTGAATCTGATAACAGATTCTAAATGTTTTTATCTATCAGTCACATGGGCGTTAGGACGAACAGAGGTGGGCAAAGAATAGCTAGCTATTCATGGGGTTAAAACTAGCCCAGAGTAAAGTAATTGGGGACTGGACCTACAGCTTTCTAATCTCTCCACAGTACTGTATTGCTAACCAGTCAGTTTTTTTTCTGCAGACGCAGGCGTTCTTATTCACATTCCCATCCAGCGGGATGAATTTTTCCAAGGTATTTTTATTTGGTTGGTTTTGTTTTGTTTCTTTAATGTAAGTGAGTAAGACAGAGAAAATAGTCCCCTTTATGTGGAATATATATTCCAAAGTAAGCCTAAACAATAAGAGATGCCTCCTTGTTTGTTTTTTTTTTTTCGATTTATTTGTGTATTTTATGTATCTGAGTGCTCTGTCTTCATGCACACCAGAAGAGGGCATCAGATCTCATTACAGGTGGTCGTGAGCCATTATGTTGTTGTTGGGAATTGAACTCAGGACCTGTGGAAGAGGAGTCAAGTACTCTTAACCACTGAGCCATATCTCCAGCCCCCAAGATCCCTCTTTGTATTCTTGTTTCTAGGCTTCTGATAACCAGGGTCTCATATACTTACAGAATCCAGATGTCCAAACCAGAGAGCTATCTGCACTCTTTTTCTTGGAACATATACTTTAGAAAACTTAAAAGCGTAAATTCTTTCTCTTCCTCTTAGAGATATAAATCTTCTCGTAGCCTCTTGACTGTTTTACAGCATAGCACTGTCTTGCTGTGAAATGTAATTTTTTTCATATTTTGAAATACAGTTGTGAAGAAAGATAGTAATGCCTGCAGGTTTCTGTGGGAGGGTAGAGACTGACTTTGGATGGCTTATGCTGTAAAACTTCTTCCTACCCCTGAAGATTTAAGGGACTTTACTTTTCTTTAGGGTAAGACCAATTTGTATACAAAGCTAGCCTAAGATCCTTCCCATTCCTGCTCGTAAAACTCTCCAGGCTTTTGGTTCAGCAAAATAGAATTCAGGCAATTTGGAGGTTTTGTGCCCCCTGTTGCAATAAAGTCCTTTCTAGATATTTAATTTTGTCTGGTCCAACATTTGCTGTGGCAAAGCTAAACATATCTTGTGCGGTAAAAACAAAACGGCGTTAGCCCTTGCTGCAAGGGGCCTGTCTTCACAGTCCCAGTGGAGTGGTCCATATAAATCCAGGAAAAGAACAACAAAGCAAACACCTGACAAGGAATGGTAAGTGAACAACAATCCTTTCAGACAGTGTCTGTCAAAGGTTCCAAGATATGCATGACAACGTGATGCACAGCCACTGTGGTGACCACAGGGAGCCACAGCCAGGCTCCAGTCTCTCACTGACTGTTATATGACCATTGATGATTTCACTCTAGCATAAAGACTAGAGGTTTCACTAGAGAACAATGAGCAGAAACAGGTTATGTTCTGAGTAAGCTTATAAAAATAGCCATGTCTACGTTAAACAAAAAAATTGCAGACAAGAATAGAAGCAAAAGAGAGCTAGTAATTAATTTCAGTAAACTGAGAGAGAGAGAGAGCAGGAGAGAGGGAGAGGGGGAAGAGGGAGGAGAGAGAGAGAGAGAGAGAGAGAGAGAGAGAGAGAGAGAGAGAGAGGAGAGACTGGCTCTAGAGCTAAAGTAGAGCAGAGATGTTGCGACTTGCTTAAATTCCAATGCATTCAAGGTGAAGTGAAGAGCACTTCTTAGTAGACTAATTTATGTGACTGACTGACATGTTAAGAGTTAACTAAAGAGACTGCAGAGTGGTAGATCCAAATGAAACTTCTCCCTCACATTCTCCAGGTTCAGAGTTGAGGATTATCCTGGAAGAGGAGACTGACAGAGCCAGAGAGAGTGAGTGGCTGCAGGAAGACAGACACTTTAGGGCAACTGCACCTATGAACAGACAATAGCCGTGAGAGTCTGCATAAGACCTATATGAGCTTAAGCCACATACAATCCCAGCCTGGGGGGAGGAGGTAGTCATACCGTCTCACTCCTGGCCGAGGTACTATTCAAGATTAATAGCTGCTAAGAGAAGAAAAATCAGTTTTTCTTCAGAGATCTGGGACTTTGTTGTACCAAAGGTAGGTGGGGGGGGGGGGGCTGCTGCTAAGACCTGGTTCTCTCTCTTTCTCCAGGGTGCTGACCTGTGGCTGCAGGGCGCGTTAGTTAAAAAGGAGGCAATGTATAAATGAGTCATTTTATTGTAGGAAGGAGAAAATATGTCAGTTAAGTAAAGGGAAGAAAAGTCGAGGAAGGAGAGAGAGAAAGGAGAAGAAGAAAGCAAGAGAAGAGAACAAAGAGCAAGAGAGGAGAGAGAGCGCAAAAGAGGAAAAGAAGAGGAAGAGTTAAAGAGCAAAAGAGCAAGAGAGAGAGGAGGCGCAAACCACCCCTATTATTGTATGGGGCATGGCATGTCTGGCTTGTGGTCAGATGCCTGGGTGTAAGGTCCAGCTAGAATGCTGGGAGCTTGAAGCATTGTCTGCCTGATAGAGCACACATCTCTCTGCAGGGGCAGCTGTGAGGGGTTGTGACTGAAACAGGAACCAAAGACTCAGGAGTTATGGCTAAGCTTCTTCCCCCTTATGCAAGCAGAAACTGCCCACAGAGGTCCAGATCTCAAAGCCAATACTCTACTGAGCTTAAGTTACCTGAGCAGACCACTGCCCCACACTGCCCCACAGGCCTTGAGACATTACCCATGCTCTAGTAGATAGCCCAACCCCAGTGCACACAGTGACTAACTGGTGCACACAGTGTCCGAACTAAGTGGACCCATTGAGCTGAAAAAGAAAGAGACATGAAATTGGGAGGGAGTTGTGATAAGTGGGATAGGGAGGATTTGAATGAAAAGTGTGAGGAAACAAATTGATCAAAATGCGTTGTATGTATGAAATTCTCAAACAAGAACAAAAATTAAATACTTTTATAGAAATTAGCTGGAGTATTCTTTATTTTTAAGTTTAGTTTTTCAGTTGGTTTGATATTTTCTTTTTGTTTATTCCTTCTTGGAGCTCTGTATTCTCAATTTAGAAGATCAGTTTGGGGAAGAAGTTTAGGAGATTGGATAAGTTTTAAAAACCCCAGTATATTATTATTTGAGAGTCCACAGCCTAAGTGAGTAATATAACTATAAATTTGAAATATTTACTTATAAAAAATGAGAGAGTACAAACACAAGAATTCTTAGCTCTGTCCATAGTATATAATTAGGGTATTATAATATTTTATCATAAATGAACATATAAACCTTGATCCTATCCAATCCCAAACTGCCTTGAATGGTTCTAAAATAAAATTTATAAGTCATATATTATTTTATTATTAAAAAGCATGGATCTACAAAGGTCTTTAAAAATAATATCAAGAAATAATCTCATCATACATGTTTCATAGTAGTATTAAAAAAATCAAAGCTAATCAGGCTTGGTGCCACATGCCCTTAATTCTAGCACTCAGAAGGCAGAACAGGAAGATCTCTGTGACTTTAAAACCATCTTAGCCCACACAGCAAGTTTCAGAACAACCAAGAACACACCATGAGACCTTGTCTCCAAAACAATTTTTAACTGAATAAGCTTGAAATAATGTTAACGTTTCCAAGGATGTTTATCAATTAAATCTAAAGTAATTCTGTGTTTCATGTGCATTTGGTCACTTAAAATATCTAATTCTAAGTTTGTTATAAGATACTCATTTCATCTATATTTTCAGTAAGCTTCAGTGAATGTTGCATCAATTGTGCTAATAGATGATAGGATTCTTTTTTTCGTTAGTTGACACTATAATGCATAAAATAAATGTGTATTGAGGCTAATAAACTGGTAAGTAAGTAATTTTAAGAAAATGTGTTCTCTAATTTTAAGTTTTCCCTAGGTTTAAGTTTTCTTCTTCATAAAAGTTATGTAGAGTGTTATGTGGCTTATTGAAATTAGGTATTACTAATCTATATCTATGGTGGGTTTAATGGGCCATGACACTGGAAACAGTGCTGGACACAAGACAGTTCTGTGACGCACAAGAGCAGCAGATTAGCGGTTTCATGCAATCTCCCCAACCTTACCTATGAGACAAAGTGACGTTTCAACTCCTCCACCTATCATTTTTGACTCTAAACACCCGCAGAGACTTTGTGAACTACATTTCGCAAACTATCCTGCCAAAGGAGTACATCTACAGCTGAAAGGTTCAGTCAGAGGAGGGCCCCAGCAGTGTACGGGGAGGCTGCCAGGCAGGGGGTTGTACTGTGGCGTTTTGTTTTCAAGTCCTAGTTAGTGTCTTGCCAGCGAGTGTAAAGTGGTCCTACTGGGTTCTTTCAGAAATGAGGAAGGTAGCTACTGCTGTGTTCTCTCTCAACCACACATGTTTGGCTGTGGTTTGTCTCCCTGTGGCTGCATCTTCAAAAAGCCTCTTCTGAATCACATCTCCTTCTCAGATGTCTCAGCAAAAACTGTGTAGTCCTTACTCAAAAGCCAAGTACCATCTCTGGCAATCCCGTCGAATTCTATATTCTGGGCATCCATTTTCTCCCTCTATTGAAGGGATTTAGTGTACATAGAGAACATGGATATCTTATGTATACTTTACGGGAATGCAGCTTCCTTTATGACTTTCAGATTCCTAACATTTTTATAATGAGTTTTCATGAAATGCTAGTTTGCCTGCATTTATTTATTCAGTGAATATAGTGCTAGTTTCCTAGAGATAATTTAAGTATATCATTTACTGTTACTGTATTTTAGTTACTGTCCCCTTTTCTATTTCTTTCTAGTCTCTTCTCTCCTAGTCCCCCGTCTGTCTGTCTGTCTGTCTGTCTGTCTGTCTGTCTGCCTCTCTCTCTCTCTCTCTCTCTCTCTCTCTCTCTCTCTCTCTCTCTACTTTCTTCTCTGTCCTTCTCTTCCTCCCTCTATCTGCCTCTCTATAAGACACACACACACACACACACACACACACACACACACACTTCATCTATCATCCTAGATTCATGTCAACAGGTGAGTGGTAAAAGAAAATATGGTATATAAACACTATTAAAAATAATGAAATTGTCATTTTTCCAGAGAATGGTTTGCTGCTCGAGATCATTCTGTTGGGTGAAATGAGCCACACGCTCACAGACCTATATTTAATATCTTTTCTTATTCGCAGCTTCTAGAATTCATTAAAAACCATTTTTTTCTGCTAGTCTTGGTTTCCTAGCTGGACCTTCCATTCTAGGATCTACACTACCTCTGTCGCTCTGTAGTAGACATCAGAGAAAGGGTTCTTCCAGAGAAGTGGACATGCAAATGTAGGACTCTGGTGCTTTTGTTTTTGTGGGTATTTTTTTCTAACCTGGAATGAATAACTTTGGGTGAAGTTTTTATTGTTAAAAATATTATTGTTACTCTCCATATGTATTGGTATCTTATTTCAATCAATGGGAAGATCTTTCAGGTAGAATATTTATTGTGAGAAAAAAGAAGGCTCGGGGAACCAGGAATTCCAATGGGAAAAGTTAAATAACTAATATCCAGATCCATTGCTAAGTTTATGCCAATTTTTTCACATTTTCTGACAATTTTTGAGTTATTGTTATCTATTCTCTTGATAGCTGGATGCTTATGAGATCCATCTGTCTGGAACAATACATGAAATCAAAGCTGCAGCCACGTTATTTTTTGATATGACTCTTAGCTGCTTGTAGAATTTAATGTTGAGTCTAAAGAGCTTCACTTATTTAAATCACCATTCATCAACATAGTCATAGGTGACTCTGTGCTTTCAATGTGAATTTTTAAAAGCTCCATATTGCTTATTCTAGAAGATATATGAGCTCTTTGGAAATGGCGAGGACTGGCATGATTGGACAGTTGTTCAACAGTGCTAGGTTCTCAGAACTTCTTGACAACATGACAGCAGATGTTCTTCCTCTCATAAAGTAAATACTAAAATATTTAATGAAACCACAGGGTATTTGGCTCAGTAATATAATTTTATGCTTAAATTTTGTATTATTGTGTTCATTAAAATTTCCCAGCAGTTGAAAATAACATGGTTTTAATAATCTTCACAAAATACTTAACAAATTCTTTCTTACTATACATTGTAAGCATTTGTGTTTGATAACTATGCCATACCATCTCTTGTATAATGTAGGTCAATATACCAATTTATAGATTATCCAAAAGCAAATAATAGTTTAATGCCTAATTTAATTATTTAGATATAAAGTTCAATTTGGAATGATAATTATCCTTTTGTATAGCTAAATTACTTGTCTATTAAACAAAAACAAACTACATAAATCAACACCTAATTATACATTTTTCATTACTGGTGATTAGTTTTTAAGGAACAAAGTAAATTTCATTTGTGAATTTATAGACAGTTCCCTGTACTTACTGTACAAAATTATAAAGGAAACAGGAACTTATTTTCATCCAATTTGAGAATGCTGGAACATGTACAATTTAAAAGGAATATGCTCAGAAATGTGTTGTGTACTCACTCATCAGCATATACTCATATACATATGCTACAGTAACTACATAAAAACCCAAACACTAATTAAATGGTTCTGCACTTTCGGGAATGATAGGGCTAAAAGACTTACCGTTCTCTCTGAGGGTCATTAGTTGTAATTACAGTTCATAGTTAAAGACAAAGAAATAAAACTCAAAGAAGTTTAAATAGTAAGCACTAAGCTTAAACAAATAAAAGCATGCTGCATTATGTGTGTGCATGTGAACATGCACACATACACATGTATGCTTAAATGTGAGAAACTCTTAATCTTCTTTGAATCCCAATGATGAGTTGAGGTGCAAAGAGCATTTGCAGATACAAAAAATAGGGCAGATAGATGTGTGATCTTCTTGCCTAATTCTCTTTTCTAACTGTTGGAAGCTTTGCCTTTCTAGTGCCTAATGTGAGGATGGCAATTTTAATTAGTACACATAATAATTCTGAATCTAAAATGAGATTCTGTTTGTGTAGACTTCTTAGCACTGTATTTGGTGGACTTCTAGAATACGGGCAAAGAACTTGGAGTTGGCACCCAAGCTTACTGGAGCAAATCCTGACCCTCCCTTTAGTAGTTTTATGACTTTGAGTAAATTTACTAAGCCTTCTGTGCTTTAACTTCCATTTTCTCTGATCTAAATAAATTATATTTGCAACAATGAAACATGTTTATACATAAATCAGAATCTTCATCAAAAAGAAGTTTGTAGAACTAGTTGTGAAGTCCCCTGAGTCTCTCTCTGTTTTAGCTGCATTTTGTTACTCCACACTTGTTATTAACACCTTCCTTTTATAATTCTACCCTGACTACCTTCCTACTTCTGCAGATTCCCTGTATCATGAGGAATTTTGCTCTATGTGAATGTTACCTCAAACACACAACTCTGGTTTAATCTATTAGTCCATTTCCTTTCTCACTCCAAAGATTATTACTACAAAATCATATTGATGGGGTTTCACTAGTTCCCATTCAAATCAACACTAGAAGTATGTCTCTC
Organism: Montemys delectorum; assembly: GCA_019843815.1. NCBI lineage: Eukaryota > Metazoa > Chordata > Mammalia > Rodentia > Muridae > Montemys > Montemys delectorum. The sequence continues at coordinate 7,202 of JADRCD010209649.1, read as the reverse complement.
TCTTTCGGATAATAATATGAAACTGAGAGTGAAGATACCTTTCTGTATTTTACAGATTGATTTGACCTCATTGTGCAAGTAGCTCACAGTTTTCCCAACATTTTGCCAATTTTTAATAATCTTATAAAAATTTAATTATTTTTCAACTTGTATATTCATTATCTCATTTTCATTGTTAGTATGTCCACCACATGGTAGGGATGGGTAACTGAATAATCAGTATCACAGTGCCTTTCAACATACAAGATGTATCACTGACATTTACTAATGTTTATTAACCAACTGTTGAGTTGAATGACAATTTGCACCTATCAGTCTAAATGTCCCAAAGCTGCTGAAACATAAATCCAGAGAGTATTGATATGTACCATTTTCTATCGTATAGACTCCCATAAACACACTGCATTTATAACTATTTAAGTACAAATTTTCCCTTGCAATTTTTCTGTGCTTTTACTTGCTATAACTATTTATATGGTATTAAAGAAATATCCATTTCTAAATCTCATATAGGTCTTTCACCAAGAAATTTCAGTTTTTATTATCATTGTCATTGTCTTTGTTAAGGAGAAAAGCAATTTATTTTGAGCAAGTTCTCACTAGGCATTCAAAGCATGTAAAATATATCTTTCTGAGCTTATGTTACCTCCATCAACATAATTTTCCTCAGTCCCATCCATTTACTTGTAAGTATAATAATTTCATTTTTCTTCACACCTGAGTAATATCCCACTGCATAGACATATCAATAACATTTTTTTTGTCTATTTGTCTGTTGATAGTCATCTAATTCGATTCCACTCCCTAGATATGGCAAATTGAGCAATGAAAAGGAGTGTGCAAATGTCTCTGTAGTAGACATAAAGTCCAGTGGAAATATGCCCAGCAGTAGAATAGCTGGTGCATATGGCAAAGTGACTTTTAGACCCTCCACACTCCTTTTACACCTTGAATATCAGTGTCTAAAGCTTTCTTTTTGCTGCATCTATGCCAGCATTTGTTTTCACTTGTATTTCTGATGATCATTCTGACTAGGGTAGGATGGAATCTTTTTTTTTTTTTTTTTTTTTTTGCTTCTTTTTTTTTATTAGATATTTTCTTTATTTACATGTAAATTTCTCCTTTCCCAAATCTTAAAGCAGTTCTAATTTACATTTCTCTGGTATAAAAACTGTTTGCACTTCTTAAAGTGTTTCCTAGCCATCTGCATTTCTTTTAAGAATTTTTCTGATCAGTTCCATAGCCCATTTTTTAATTGGGTTATTTATTTTATTAATGTTTAGAGGTTTTATGCCTTTGAACATCCCAGACACTAAGGATATTCCAGATGAATAGTTAGTAAATGATTTTCTCTCATTCTGTGGGTGGCTGTCCATTGGCTTCACAGTTTCCTTTGCTGTGAAGCTTTCAAGTTTCATGGGAACTCATTTGTTGGTTGTGTTATTTCCCATGCTAGGGGAGTTTTACTCAGAAAGTCCTTAGCTCTATGGTAGGTTGAACCCCACATTCTACTCTGTCCTAGCAGTTTCAGGGCATCAGACATTATGTTGAGATCCTTTATCTATTTGGAGATGAGTTTTGTGTACAATGAGAGATAAGCCTTTAGTTCCTTCATTCCTTGTTTCCTTCCTCTTCCTTTCTTCTCACCTTCTTCAGTTTTTCATTCTTTCTTTCTTTCTATTGTTCTTCCTTCCTTCCTTGTCTTTTCTGCATGTTGAAATTCCAGTTTTCTCAAATCCCTTATGTTGTCTCTCATGTTAGCTTCGAATCTGTTGTGTTGTATTTATTTAATTTGAAACATAGATGAAAGCCAGGAAATGAGAAAGGAGTCTTTTTGAATCAGGAACATATTAATTAAAGAGAGAGAGTACATTGTTGGTAAAATTAAGATAGATAGGAGGAATGCTAAGTAAAATAGCTTGATCAGGTTAGGACAAGGAAGTATGGGGGAAATCATGTGAAGGGGAGGGTTAAAGTAAGAGGTTTGGAAAGCTTGTGACATCGCAACCAACTTTCAAAGAGAAAACATAGGTGGAGGGATAGTAGAACACATGTGAAATGAAAGAGGAGAGGAGAATACTAAGAGTTAAAGAATAAGTGTAGATGATGTGGAAAGATGGAGATAGGAGTGTATAACGAGATGACTGACCAACCAAAACTAAGGATCTATAAAAAAAAAAAAAAAAAAAAAAAAAAAAAAAAAAAAAAAAAAAAAAAGACTTACAGAAGCCAAGTATATAGTTAGCTAATGCCAAAATACAACTTTAAAAAATAAAGCTTGAGAGAAATTATCTCATAGTGGAGGATAATATTACTACCAGAAAAAAAAATGGTGAAAGAAAAAATGCAATACAAGGCACAGGATGTCTCCCAAACCTATCAGTCACAGAGATCCCAAGGGACTCCCAACCAACTCCCAAAGGTCACTGCCATTGCTCTTAGTCATACAACATGACAATATGGTGAAGCCTTATGGCTGAACATAGCACATAATTTGGCTACAGGTCATTGAGAAATCAATCAGAAATTCACTAGGAAGTATTATCCCTGCTGGCCACCTTCCACATTGCTGGAAGGCACTATATAGGCTGACAAGAGAGAAAAGGCATCAATGGCATTACACAGCTCTGGAAAGTGAATACTACAATACAAACCTACCAGGCTAGAGGTGCCCACTAGTGCAATAGAGGTATGGCTGTTATATGGTAACTAGCCACTTTCTGACTGGATTGAGGCCTGCCTCACAAAAAGGAATGCCAGGCCTGTTGCTATAGGCTTATTCAAAAGGCTGTGACAGACATAGGCCCTAGAATAAAATCTGCTATCATTACCTGGTTATAAATGGCCAATGTTGTAAAACTGCTTTCTACATATTTGTATTTATACACATAAACTTGGGCTGCTCTTAACTTTGATGAGATAATCTATTTTTGCAGTGAGCTGCAGTTAATGGAGAGAAACACAGCAGTTCAAAGTGCTCTGAATAAGATACTGAATGCTCACTGGGCAGTGGTGGCACATGCCTTTAATCTTAGCACTTGGGAGGCAGAGGCAGGTGGATTTCTGAGTTCAAGGGCAGCCTGGTCTACAGAGTGAGTTCCAGGACAGCCAGGGCTACACAGAGAAACCCTGTCTTGAAGAAAACCAAAAGATACTGAATGCTCAGGCCTTAAAAATGACACCTATAGTAATCCCCTTTCAACCAAGGCTAAGGTAATATCATGGAAGAGAAAACTCAAATAATCTAAGATTCAAAGGATGGAAAGGAAGCCATGCCCAGGATATGGCTATCACACCAGGAACTCACAGCTGTTCTGGTTACCTGCACAAGACTAATGCAAAATTAAAATAACCAAAATCCTGACAGAGATATGTAGAAAATCTCCACAGCCCACCCCTTATTGAAGAGTTACTGGCAGTTGACACCTACTGAAGGAGGGAGAATTGTAGAGATGTGGTCCTTGTGGGTTTCCCATGCTTCTGTAGGTTGCCCTGCATCCATGAACGTATTGACAGTGCTAACTAGATTATTAATAAAAATAAGAACTTGGATCTGAGAGTGAAATATGTTGAGGGTAGAACATGGAGGAAGGGGAAGGTGCAGGGGGGGAACATTTTGGATAGATACGATAACATTTAATTATACAAATGTATAAAATTCTCAAAAAATAAAAATAAAAATTCTAAAATATGTAATGTTCTTGACTATAAGGGTGGTATGTTATTTTCACTGCAGGATTTATCCTAGTATAGCAAAAGTACAGAATGTCTATGTTCCAAGCTACATATGGAACAAACGCCAACAACATCAATCATCCATTCAACAGCCCAATAGGAAATTAGTTCATTCTAAAATGTATTATATACTATAATTATTAGAAATGTTTTGTGCCCAAATAACTGAGTGAGTGAACATCAAAATGAGGGGAAAAGCATTCAATCATAGTGACACTTTATTTGGGAACATACTCAAGGAACAGAGAACAAATAAAATCTTCATTTATTTTTCTTAATTGGGAAATTTAGATATACACAATTCAGGGAACATTATTTTTAATGAAGTATAAAGAAACACAATCTGGAAGTTGGACTATAAACTTTATAGAGGAAATGTCTTGGTACTGTTCTGCTTCATAATTACTTGTAGCTACTTTTAAGTTTCTATATATAAGTAGAAATATGGTTAATTACTTCAGGGTGTATATGTGGTGGTTGCTGCTGTATCCCATTCATCTTTTATTTTTAAGTTTGAAATGCATTTTTTTGCAGGAAAAGGAAGAAAGCTGGGTTAATTTGTTTCTTACATACTATTTTAAATTTTGGAATTAGGGTAAGACAAACTTAAAAGTTTTTATATTTTCCATTGATTGCTTTTAAATTTCCTCATGAAAGCGTAGCCCTGTATTCCTTCACTCAGCCTGGCCTCTCCCAGGGCTCTCATTACTGTCAAGATCAGCATGTTTTTGGATACTATTAGCTAGCAAACCTAAGGCATTTGGGATTTACTGGAAAATAAAAATAGGTTTGAACTTGTTCATATTCACCTGCTGTTCTTTAGATGAAAACACTCAGCAAAGCAATTTGAAATTGCCTAAGTTGGGGGGGGGGGGGGTTGTTGTTGGTGGTGGTTGGTTGGTTAGTTGGTTTTGGGTTTTTTGGTTTTTGGGGGTTTTTTTGTTTTGTTTTTTGTTTTTTTGTTTTTTTTGTTTTGTTTTGTTTAAGGAAATTACTGTATTTAATGAAAGTATGTCAGCACAATTTTGCAACAAAAGGTGAGCCACTGCGCTATAGGCAATTGGGTTTCTTGAATAATCCCTAAACCTTTTGGTGCTTCAATTACCACTTTTGTAAGCTTAATTTCAGGAATTAAAAATACTATATACAATATACCTTTGCTGTCTGGGGACTTTACACAATGTCATTGTGTAGTTTCTAGGAAGGGTGCTCTATTTCAAGTTTTGCTGTGACCTTTGTGTCCTTCAGAGTCATATGGCATGTTCATTGGAGAGATGAAAATGATTACAGAGATCTTTCAGAAGCCAGAAGTCTGTTAACTACCACCATGGATGGAATCTCCTCTTATTGGGCTATCTTTATTTTTCAGTTGGTTTTATTTGGAATTGAGGCTAGAAGTTCATATGAAATTTCCATGTAATTCATGAGCCTCCCATTGAGAAATTTCTGGATTCATCTTCAATTTCTGCTTCTTAGAACTCTACTAGACGGGATGATGGGTCTATGAAAATTAAAAGTCTTAACTTATAAAATGAAGCATATGCCACAATTTTGTAGGACAATTATGAATATAAATACTAGATTATTAACTTGAGAAGTACCTGGCATATCTTAGGTACAAAAATAGATGTTTCCCTTTTCTTTTTTACACATTATTTTGTATATACACTCAGCAAATACATTGGTGTAAGAGTCACAGTCCTCACTATATGTATTTCAAGTTTTAGTTTATTTAAGTCTTTTGAAGGGACACATGACCTCTTCATCTTTTCTCCCTTAGTTTTATCATGTATTGTCTGTGCACGAGTGGAACTCAGTGTTAATGCTTACACACATGCACCCAATGTACATTGATCAAATCCCACCTCCCTTGAACCAAATCCTCCTCATATTTGCTTTATCTGCTTATTTTAAGAGAAAAAAAAATACTAGGTCTGTGAGCTGTGGTTAAGTTACTGAACTTTGGGGCTATGTTGATCAGAGTGCACCTACCTGGATTTCCTGGCTGGAGTTAAGTATATACTCTTTAGAAGGCCTTCTTAACATGTTCCTGCAACAACAGTGTGCATCATCCTGACGACTCCTCAGAGATTCCTTTATTCTCCTCTCTGTTTATGTTCAGATATAGCTGGCAGATCCTGTCTCCCAATCAGAAGGTTATACACCATTTTTTAAAAATGTTTCTTTCATCCTGAGTGAGGTAACTCAGACCCAAAAGGACATGCATGGTATGTACTCACTAATAAGTGGACATTAGCCAAATAAAATAAAAGGACAGAATACCCAAGATACAGTCCACAGAACTCACAAAAAGGTCACCATTCTGAAGGGCCCAAGTGAGGATGCCTCAGTCCCATTTGAGAGGGAGAAGAAATCAACCATAAGGGGAAAAGAGGGAGGCACCTGGGAGGGAAAGTGGGTGAGGGGAAAAGCAGAACATGATCCTGTATCAAGTGGGGGGAAAAGACTGAAGCCCTGAGGGCCAGCAGAAAGAATGGAAACAGGCAACTTCAGGAGGTAGGAGGTTGTGGGGACCCTCAGAATGTACCAGAGACAAGGGAGGTGAGATACTCTCAGGACTCAAAGGGAAGGACCTTAGATGAAATGCCCTGCAGTGGGAAGAAGGAACTTGTGGATCCCACCTCCAGCAGAAAGACAGGGCATCAAGTGAGGGATGGGGTTGCCATCCCACAGTCAGTCACAACTCTGATCCACAATTGTTCCTGTCAGAAAGAACTGCAGGGATGAAAATGGAAAGGAGCCTGAGGAAAAAATGCTCCAGCATCAGGACCAAAGTGGGATCCAACTCAAGGGGAGGCCCCAAGGCCTGACACTATTACTGAGGCTATGGAGCACTCACATAAAGGGACCTATCATGACTGCCCTCCGAAAGACCCAACAAGCAGCTGAAAGAGTCAAATGCAGTAGATATTTGCACCCAACCAATGAACAGAAGCTGTTGACGCCTATGGCTGAATTAGGGAAAAGCTGGAAGAAGCTGAGGAGGAGGGTAACCCTGTAGGAGGGCCAGCAGTCTCAATTAACCTGGACCCCTGAGATCTCTCAGACACTGGACCACCAACCAGGCAGCATACACCAGCTGATATGAAGCCCCCAACACATATACAGCAGAGGACTGCCGAGTCTGGGTTTAGTCAGAGAAGATACACCCAACCCTCAAGAGACTGGAGGCCCCTAGTTTAGAGGTCTGGTGGGGTAGGGGGGTTGGGGATGGGGACATCTTCCTGGAGACAGGGGGCAGGGAGGAGATATGAGATATGGATAGTTGGAGGGTGGACCGAGAGAGGATAAAATCTGGAGTTTAAAAGAAAGAAATGAAAGGAAGAAAGAAGGAGAGAGAGAAAGAGAAAGAAAGAAAAAAGAAAGAGAAAGAAAGAAAGAAAGAGAACAAGAGAAAGAAAGAGAAGAAAGAGAAAGAAAGAAAGAGAGAAAGAAAGAAAGAAAGA
>JADRCD010209648.1:14737-42548 GCA_019843815.1 Montemys delectorum | reverse complement strand
GGTGGAACAGGAAAGAAGCCCAGAGGGCCAGGAGAATGAATGGAAATATGCAACTTATGGGATCAGGAAGTGAGGAGACCCTCTAGAAAGTCCCAGAGACATGGAGTGTAAGAGACTACTAGGACTGAATAGGGGTGACCTTAGCCAAAATATACAACAATGGAGAGAGGGTACTAAAAAAGTCCACCTCCAGTGGATCTAAGTGTAGGGATACGATTACCAATCCACAGTCAAAATTTCAAGTGCAGAATTGTTCCTGTCTAAAAGAATTGTAGGGACAAAAATGGAGAACAGACTGAACGAAAGGCAGTCCAGTGACCAGTCCAACTTGGGATCCATTTTATGGGTGGGCTCCAAGGCCTGACCTTATTACTGATGCTATTCTGTGCTTATAGACAGGGACTTTGCATGGCTGTCTTCTGAGAGGCCCTACCAGCAGCTGACTGAGACAAATGCATTTACACCCAACCATTGGACTGAAATTTTGGACCCCTGTGGTTGAATTAGTGGAGTGACTGTAGGAGATGAAAGGGAGGGTGACCCCGTAGGAAGACCAGCAGTCTCAACTAACCTGGACCCCTGGGAACTCCCAGAGACTTAGACAGCAACAAAGCAGCATTCATTGGCTTGTCCAAGGTTCCCTGCATATATATTGCAGAGGACTGCCTGATCTGGCCCCAGTGACAGATGTGCCTAATCCTTGAGATACTTGAGGCCTCAGGGAAGAGGGATGCCTGGGGTTGAGGAGAGGGGGGAGTACCATCTCATAGGCAAGGGGGAATGGGATGAGGAGCTATGGGAGGGGGGAGAGGGAGAAGTGAAACAGATGGAATACAAATAAATAAAATAATTAGTAAAAAATAATTCCTAGCAAGCCTAGTGTGAGAAATCCAACTTTTGTATTCTGGTCCAGACCTATTTAATTGTGTCTGAATCAATCTGAGAAAACCAATAGTGGATTCTCACTCCATGTAGGGCACCATCTATTGTGTATAATTTTAGTAACCATGCAAGTTCCGGCTCTGGGATGAGCAGCCATCTGCCTGCTAGCTAACATTATCCCCATAAATGCTGGGAGTGCCTTCCCAGCTATGTTCTGGTCTCTGTTCCTTGTCGAATGTCATCCATGGCTGTCTCAACCAGTTCACTTTAGACCCTTAGAAGGAAAACATTAGAGACCTTTATATTTTAAAATCGACTGATAACTCAATGACTGGGTGAAGAAGGAGGAGTTGGCCCCACCCTCCTTGGCCTTCAAAGTTGCCTGTGGAGGCTACAAACTACTAGCGCCCTGAGAGACCTACAGGTCTGTAGCTTCTCGTCTGCTTTCTGCCCGGTCTAGCCCAATCCTCTCCCTCCTTCTCTCCTGTCCTGCCTGGAAATCCTGTCTTCTACTTTGCCCAGGGATTAGCTTCTGCCATCTTTATTTAGCCAATAAAAAACTAGGGAAACTCTCCCTACATACCTGTGAAGCATAACTTTGAAACTGTCATGTTATAAGTGTAAGCAGTAACCCAGAGCATGTCATAGTTAAATAGTAACTTAAATAGTAACGAGAAAAAGAGAATATCAGTTTGAGAGTCAGTGAGGAAGGGGTGGATAGAGAACAGAAGAGGAAATAAATGATGATGTAATTATAATCATATACAGTATTTATTAAGCTCATATATAATTAAATACCAGATATTGAATCATAAAAATTACAGTCCTATGCCATGAAAGGCATGAAACCCACGTGAAATAGTAGGAACAAAACCCAGGAATATTATGAATCTATTTTAAACAGGGCTTGATAAAACAAACTTTCATCAGTAAAAGGCACAAAGATGACTATAGAGGTAGAAAGACAATCTGTGATGCTAGGTATTACTTCTTTAAAGATTAGTAAAAATTGATGACACAAACTAGCAATACATCATAAATGTATTCACTGAATAAAAGTGCTAAGATATTCTGGATTAGATGTGAGAATACACAAAAAGAATTATGAAAAGGTCACAGGCTTCTGTTTTATATTTGTGGTCTTGGTTTTGATGCCATGAAGGAGTCTGAGAGAGCAGCCGAGTCTTGGAACTATGAGAAACTAGGAGAGAACAATGGTGATGGTGCAGCCTAAATTTCTGTAGAAACCCAAGGGATGAAGCAAACATGGAGAGAAGTTAATATCTGACATCACAGGAGAGGGTCAAATGAGCAACCCAGTTACAAAGAAACTCCCAGCATTTAGGAGATGTTGGTACCACAGAATCTGCAGTAGCCATGGAATAAAACTAGCCTGTACTGGCAAACAGGTTGTGTGTGCTGCCAATGACAGAACTGTTGAGATGGTTCCTTGACAGAAGAGGACTGTGAGTGTCCCATGTCTAATGCCTGATGTTCTAAACCTTAAGACTTCTGTTTTGGTTTGATTGCATTGTCACTGTGCTCTTGGTTTTGCTTATGAGTTATGAAGTATTTAACTAAAAAGAAGAAGAAGAAGAAGAAGAAGAAGAAGAAGAAGAAGAAGAAGAAGAAGAAGAAGAAGAAAGAGGAGGAGGAGGAGGAGGAGGAGGAGGAGGAGGAGGAGGAGGAGGAGGAGGAGGAGAAGTATTTAATTTTGATTTGATTTACAGGATGCAATAATTAAAAGATTTTAAATTTTTATTAAATTATCTTATTTATTTATAATCCAAATGTTGTCCTCCTTCCCAATACCGCACCCAGAGTTCTTCACCTTACCCACTTTGCCTTTGAGAGGGTCCTTCCCTACTCAATTACCCCTCCCTTCCACCCACCCTAACTTTTTAAGAGACAATATTTTAGAGTGGGTCTACAATGTAAGTAATTTGTATATTTTAAAAAGACAACTTTTAAAGTATTTTAACTTGTAAAGACTTGGGGAAAGGCCCACAAGTTACAACTCTACGCAAATATTTACAGGAAACACTTGTGTTGCTGGGTTGAAATACCTGAAGAAAGATCAAGGGACAACATTGGTGAGGGTATGTATGGCTTCAGTTGCAGTGAAGATCAAGCATATTGGAGAAACTATGATCATGAGAAGACCACCAGGAATGGCAGTAGCTGTGGATAGAGCTGCTTAAGCTTGACAGATAATCTGTATTCTGTGAATGGCAAAGCAGGAGAAACGAAGTTGCCTAGACATTTTGGAAACCAGAAGATCCAGAGTTGCAGATATTAAATATTAAGCTGTGTATACTGTTGGATGTTGGTTTTAGTATGATTATGGCTGTGCCATTTCTCTACATTTTACTGTAAGAAAGTATGTGATTTTTTTTTTTCATGAGTTCACAGTTGAGAGACTTTGGATGTATACAGGGACACTGGACTTTTAAAGTACCAGAATTATAAAGACTTAGTAACTTATGGTTATACTGTTTATATTATGCTATTAAGATACTAGTATGAAATTTTTGGGATAAACAAGAAAGGAAAGTTATGGTTTATTATAAGATATTCATGTGCTAAATTAACAGTGGATCAATTGTGCTGCTTTGTTTTGTTTGTCAATATGAGACAAACTTAAACATATCTGGTCAAAGGAGATTTTAGCTGGGAAAATTAAAATTGTATTTAATCATCACCAATGTGTTATGAAAAATATCAAAGAGATTTTAGTCAATGATGTGGAGAAAACTATGAGTTTCTTTAAAAATACATTTAAAGATGTTATATTATTTTGCTTGAATGTTACAATGTGTGTGTTTATCAGCTTTAATAAATTTGGAATTTGAGGTATATTGTATTGCTTTAATTTATGAAAACATAAACTTGAATAAAAAGCGCCTTCTTCTTTTGCATTTTAATCATATATTTGTAATACATGGGTTTTCTTTCTTTCTTTCTTTCTTTTTTTTTTTTTTTTTTTTTTTTTTTTTTTGAGACAGGGTTTCTCTGTATAGTCCTGGCTGTCCTGGAACTCACTCTGTAGACCAGGCTGGCCTCGAACTCAGAAATCTGCCTGCCTCTGCCTCCCAAGTGCTGGGATTAAAGGTGTGCGCCACCACCGCCCGGCGTAATACATGGTTTTTGATTTGAGTTTTTAGGGTTAATTATGCCCACAACTACAAGATCCTCTGTAATAAATCACCTAGTAGCAAAAGTTCTACAGAATTTTGAGTCTTTTACTCATGTAATACATGACAATAGCATACATGAGTCTTTTACTCAAGTAATACATGACAATAGCATACATGAGTCTTTTACTCATGTAACACATGACATTATCATACATGAGTCTTTTACTCATTGTCTTAGTTAGGGTTCTCTAGAGTCACAGAACTTATGGTAGTCTCTATGTAGTAAAGGGATTTATTGATGACTTACAATTTGTAGTCTAACTCCCAACAATCAACTCCCAACAACAGTCACGGCAGCAGCTGTGAATGGAAGTCCAAGGATCCAGCAATTGCTCAGTCTCACAAGGCAAGCAGGCGAAGCAGAGAGAGCCTTCCTTCTTCCAATGTCCTTATATAGGTCTCCAGCAAAAAGTGTGGCCCAGGTTAAAGGTGTGTGCCACCACACTTTTAACCCCGGATGACCTTGAACTCATAGAGCTTTCTATGTTAATCCTATGGGATTCGTAGCCACTATTCCTCAAGGTCTCCATGCCAAGATTCAGGTCAGAAACTTGTATCTCTCAGCCTCCAGATTAGGGCCACAGGTGAGCCTTCTAATTCTGGATTGTAATTCATTTCAGACATAGTCAAGTTGACAACCAGGAATAGCCACTACACTCATGTAATACATGACATTATCATACATGAGTCTTTTACTCATGTAATACATGACAATATCATACATAAGTCTTTTACTCATGTAATACATGACAATACTTACATGAGTCTTTTACTCATGTAATACATGACAATACCATACACCTTTGTATAAACTTTTCCATTTTGTCTGCTTTGAAATAGTTAAATTAGCACTCAAACTTTGTGTCTGGCCCAATACTTTTGGCATATATTTGTAATGCATTCTTTATATTGGCTTTTCCCTGAGGTTGTACTAGCATTGTACTGTGTTGTATATGAAGATCGTTCTCTCAGATGTAGCATGGATTTCTCCTCTATGTGCATATTCTGTAGGTTTGAACTCAAGCTGTATTCATTCTGTATAAAACAGAGTCACACAAGATACATCGGTCAACTTTCATGCCAACATCATAGGAACCTTATTCAAATTTGCTTCTACCATAACAATTTACTTCAAATTACAGGATTTTACTTTTCTTAATTCATGAATACTAGTTGATTGTGTAAATGTGACATGTTTGTGTTATTTATTCATCAGATGATGTACATCTAGGTTGATTCTAATTTTTTTCATTTTATAAATAGAACAGAAATGGACATGGACAAGTAAACATTTATAGTAAGATATAGAGTCAATATATGTCCAACAGTGGTATAACTTGATATTGGGGCATATCTATTTTCATCTTTTTAAGGAACCTCCATGTTGAATTTTACCATGACTCAGCAAATTTACACTCCCACTAATAAGAAATAAGTGCTTCATTTCCTCCATCATCCTTGCTGTCATTTGTTTTATTAATCTTGGACATTCTGACAAAATAGTTTTAATTTGCATTTTCCTCAGCCCTGAAAGGGATGTTCAAGATCAAATTCCTCCCCTCAAGACTCAGCAATCTATCGGGAAGAAGGGGCAGAATATGTCTTCATGCAGTTCTATGTCGAAAATAAGACCATGCATCTATATCAGTTTTCTAAACATTCTTATTATGAATAGTAGTGAAATTACATGAAATATTCTTTCCTGTATAAATTGATTTTATCATAAATATTTCTATTACATTTTAGAATACAGTGAATCTTGAGTAACTGACTTGAGGGTAGGGAGTGAATAGAGAAGGGAACATGGGATTTATCAAACTGAAGGAACATGCCTCATAAACCCACACTACCTTGACCCTCCTCTCTCCTACATCATCCCTTCTGCAATCTATCCTAGGTTTTGGACATGCCAGAAAAAAAGCCAAAGAAAAATTAGCTGGAGACATAGAGTCCTCCCAGGATCCAGCAAGAATTGGAGAATGAAAAAGAGAAGATAGGATCACAGGTTCCATTTAGGCTCATCCTAATCCATATAGGAAAAAGAGAAGACCAGTCTTAAAGGGTTCTCCGAACCTTTGGGCCACATTACTTTCTTCCGCCCCTTTCTCCATGTTTTTGATATTTTTTTTTCTTGTATCCACCAGGGGCACCTTTGGTAATGTGGGAGCTCTACAGGCCAGAGCAAGCTCTATAGCCACAGAGCTTTGCTTTCTTTTTTCAAGATGAAGTGCTGTGGAGATCTTTTGGGGCCCCTTCTAGAAATGCCTCAGGAAGCTGACATTGGACCAGTACACAGAAGTAAGCTGAGACAGGAATTTGACTTGGAGCTAGGATAAGGAATTAAGCTCAGGCAAGAATTTGACTTTGGGCTAGGACAGCGAAGTAAGCTCAAATAAGAATATTTACATTTGGGCTAATACAAAGCTCAAGGTACACTCAGCCCAGGAATGTGTGGCTTTCCTTTTATCTTGGTCACCCTGATCAACCCTAAAAACAAAGCTCACTGGACTGTGTTTACTGCCTGGTTTGTTCCTTAACCTAGAACTGACATTACGATTTGCATGTACTTAAAATGGTGTAAGAGCAGACTGGGAAAAAATAAACCTGCTTCAGCCCTAGAACTGGCTGGGGTCATGCCACAGTGTCGTCTAACTCTCTTTTTTCTTTTCAGTCCTTGCTCTCCCTTGAGATCCTGTTGACTGACTGAGCTGGCTTGGTCAAAGTGCCCTGCTGGGAGAGGGGATTCTACAAACAGAGAGAATTAATTGTCCTAGGGCCTTTAATATTCTCCTGAGGACTTGAGCAAGCCCCTGGAAATCCTTTCGGCAATAAATGGATGTGATAAAGCAGAGAGATTATGCCTTCTTAAGGCAAATCTCAGCCCTCAGTACAACTTTGTGGGAGATTCCAGGGTACCCTGGTCAGGATAGCGGTGAGCACCTTACAAAGGGGTTATTAAAATGTATGACAGGGTTAAGAGTAGGACTGACTTCATGGAACAGCATGCTGCCTGTGAGGAATTGAGGACTAGGCTGACCTATTTGACACAGTCTTCTCCTCATTTCAAAAACTGGTTTTACCCTACTCAATCAAATGAATGGATATTGGTTACATTTAAGAACTAGTAAAAAGGAACAGTCTGGCTCCTTTGGGGAAAGGCATTTTTTTTTTTTTTTTTTTTGACAAAGAGTCATAGAATACCTCAGGCGGGTCTGAAGCTCATGGTGATCTCCCTGTCTCAGCTTACTACGTACTGAGATCTTCTATGTGATTGACAATGATGGGCATTTATGCTGTTTACTTTTTAAATCCGTCTTGTTTTGAGACAGGGTTTTTGAAGCAAAGAAAGAGGGCTCTGAGGTCTGCTGTTGTGAAAAGGGACAAGAAGACTGCTCTGAGTCAGAGAGCTGGAGAATGGAGGCTGCCTACTTCTTGGGGCAGATATTGATTGAACTGTGAATTTATAAGATTTGGATTATTTGCTTTTAGGATAGATTTACACACAGAGTTTGTTCAAATTATGTGGGGGAATTTCACCCGCAGTTCAGATATGTGATAGGGAAAATTAGTCACTGACACCAAGTAGAGAGTAGTGATAATTTCCTGTTATGAACACATATTAATTAATAGAAGTCTGTGGATCCAGGCAGAAAGCACAACAGATAAGGATTTATAAGTCTTTTAAGTTAGGATAGATGGCAGAGTGCTTTATTTAATTGACAAAATGATGGACTGGGTGTTAGGTGTATCTGGTACTTTATAAATTACAGAATGGTAATAGTTATACACAGCTTATATTTGAAAGAAAAGTTCTTTTTTTTTATTGGACAGAAAAGTTGAGATGTGGCAGAACCTTCCTCTAATGAATAAAGATTTCAAGGAACCAATCACTGGGCAAGGAGTAATTGGGACTTCTGGGTTGGAGAGAGGAAGAGGTGAGAAAGATGTTTGTTTTTAGACAGGGAAAGGTTGGAAGACGAAAATGTAGGTAGCAGAGGTCCCAAGTTCAGCTGGTGGATCCACCAGGATCCACTACCAGAGGATTTACAACTTAGAACAGCTTACAAACTAGGATGCTAGTACCTGCGCCCAGCAATTGTGTTACCAGTTGATTCTAAACTAAGTTTGTATGGTGTTTTACTTCATATGGCAGCTCAAATGAGTTCCAGAAAAAGGTATGCTGGTAGAGCATGATTTGCAAGAAGTGCACCCCAGCTAGCTAGCCATAGAAATTTGGAAGCATGGGTTGACATGGCAACAGCCTGCCATGGAAACTTAGTAAGCTGGGCAGAAAGAACGAAATCGGATCTCTGCCAGGCTGAGAACGAAATCTGCCAGACTGAGTCCACTGCTGCCTTGCCAGAGGTAGCATGGACTGTTTTCTTAAATATTTCCTGCTACAGGTCTTGTTATGTAGACAAAACTGTTCTCAAACTCTAAATCCCTATGCCTCCATATCCGAAGTCCTGAGATTATAGTATACCCCTATATGTCCAGCTGAATTCTGACTCCTTTTGTAAACCTCTGATGGATTTTCAAAGCTCTCCGCCTTGAGCTGGGAAGATGATTCTAATAGTAAAAGTACAATCTGCCAAACTTCAATTAGGTGACCTCAGCTAGGTTCCTTGAGTTCGAGTGCTAGGAAGCTGTGAACCAACACTACCAAGTTGTTCTCGTATTTCTACACATGTGTTATTTTAACCTCATGCTCTAAAATACATCCATATGCACCCATGTACAATGTGCATGCACATCACATGTACATACACAACTTGACAAACATTTTAAATCATATGTTGTATACATCATTTTAATTGTTTAATGACGATTAATTACATAGACATAATTTTTTGTTTCCTTGTATTTGTTTTGTGACCACTTAAAGCTGTTATATGGTAATCTCAGATATTTTTAAAAAACTAAATCAGATAATCACAAATTTGAGGCATGCCCGAGTAAAAGAGTAAGATATTCTGTTTCAAAACAGCAAAATGCCAAGGAGCCATTTGCTATCACCTGTTAATCTGGAGTGTATTGGCGAGCTTAGTGGGAGGTTGTGGTTTGATTCTTTCTTGTAGTATCTTAGTCTTAATTTTTACTGAGTATATTGGACATAGTGAAATAACTACTTGTATATAATTTGTCAGAAACCAATTTCATCCAAATAAAGGAAGAGATGTCTGTTAAATTACAAGAAGCATATAGTAAACCAAGTAGACAGAACTAGAAGAGAAATCTATTACACATAATTAAAGAATAAATCAACACAGAATCAAATTACTAAAAGCTGCAAAAGAAAAGGACAAAGTCACATAGAAAGGCTGAGCCATTAGACTAACACCTGACTTTTCAATGGATATTCAAAAAAGTGGGGGGGGGGGCTGAATGGGTGTTCTACAAGTTGTCAAAGAACATAGATCCTACCCTAGACTACATTAACCACCAAATGTCCAAATGTATCCTTCATATCAACATGAAAAGAGAAAATTTTCAAAACAAAATCAACATTAAACAATTTCTGTTCAGTAATCCAGGCCTACAAAAGTGAAACTGTCTGGAAGATAAAGTGTACACCCAAGAGGACAGGCACAAGAGCACATGGCAACAACAAATTAACACAAATTAATAAGCATTGATCATTGATAACTCTATACCTTAACAGTCTCACTTCTCCCAATAAAAATACACATCCTAGAAGCTTGTATTGGAAAAATGGATCCATCCTTCTGCTCATCCAAGAAACACACTTGTTTGAGACACACTTATACATACTTGTATAGAATACAGTTGCCTATATTTCTTTGTGTAGGGTTGAGACCTCAGGGCCTTTTCCCCATTCTATATTTCATGTTTATCAGTATTATTCTTGCTTAGCTAATGTTTTGGCAGTCATGTTGGTAGGGCTTTATGGGTAAGGCTCAGGGAATATTGCAGAAGAGGAAGAGGAAAGATGTTAAAAATCAAAAGATAAAGCTTAGTCAGCTATAGTCTGAAATGCTAAAATTTTAAGTTTCTAGTAATAAAAAATGATTAATCATTAAATGACATACTATACTGAGTCAAATGAAAACATTTTTACCAGTCACTGCCATATCTCTACATGGCTGAAAATCATCCCATTATCAGGATCTCCTGACATTATCTGCTCTCCATCATCTAGTTACAAGTGAACTATTTTAATACCAATGGCTGTAGATTATTTCTCCTATCAATATCAGAAGCTTTATTAATTTTATCCAGCTGGAAAATGGCATTATAGGATAGATAGTCATTTTTAGGATATTATTCTTACTGGTAAATGAACATGAAAAAATTATTTTATCTTCTGATTTTCTTCAATTTCTTTCCTCAATGTCTTAATTTTTTTTTTTGACTTTCCATTTTTGGTTAGACTTATTCCAAGATACGTTATGTTTTTGAGGCTATTGTGAATCATCTTGTTTCCCTGATCTCAGTAAGTTTGTGATTTATATACAGAGGTGCTATTCATTTTTGAGCATTAATTTTGTTAATGCTGATACTTGCTAAAATTACCAGCTGTAAAAGTTTTCTTCTTGAATTTTAAGGCTCACTTATGTTTACTGTTAGATAATCTTCAAATAAAGATACTTTGACTTCATTTCTAACTTATACCTCCTTGATCTCCTTCTGAGTGCTTCTAGTTAGACTACAGTACTATATTAAACAAGAGTCCCTTGAGACTGACCAAAGATGAGCATAGCCAGACATTGGTACTACAATAGATCACTTGTAACTAGATGATGGACAGCAGATATTGTGAGGAGATGCTGATGATGCAATGATTTCCGTCCTTGTAGAGATATGGCAGTTACTGGTAAAAATGGCTTCATTTGACTCAGTATAGTATGCCATTTAATAGTCAAGCATTTTTTATTACAAGAAATTTCAAATTTTAACATTTCAGACTATAGTTGATTAAGCCTAACTGAATACATGGAAAATGAAAAACTAAAATAGCCAAAAATGAGGGAGAATCATAGTATATTGTAGTTGTATTTTATATTATATTAGAAAAATGAATTTGTCTTGTCAAGGAGGAGTAAAAATTTCATACCTAGACAAGTCAAAGGACTTGCATGGGACAATCCTAAAGGAAAATAACAAGGCATAAAGTGTTTAACTTTAGAGGAGTACTTCAGAAGAACATTTTAAAAAAATTGAAGAATCCAATAGTCCACATCTGGTTTTCTAGCTATTGTGAAATATAGTAAATTCTGTGGTTTAAGATAACACAGTTAATTCTAATCAAACAGCTTGTGGGATACTAATGACGTGTGAGTGTCTCTCATTGGGACCTATGCTGACACCTTGCCATGCTGGTTAGTGTCATACTTTATAAGAGTTGTATGTGGGTACAACTGCTAACTGCTTCCCTAACATGTGACCTTGCCTACTGTTTTATGTATCATGGAAGCCAATTTCAAGGCATAGGCTTTGAAGTCATATCCTTCCAGAATTATTTGAATCCTGTGACATTCTTGTATGATATTTTTTTAGCAATAGGGACTCACCATCAACCCTGAGAGAAAACCAAGCGCTACCTCAATCATATATATTTTGGGGAGATGAAGGTAAAATAACTTGACTAGCGATTGGGAAGATTTCTCTTGACAAGAGTTAAATCATGTTCTGTACTGGAAATTTAGTCACCTTCATGGAGCTAGTGAGATAATGGACATTAGAATTTACCACAACACTTTACTCGATCAAGGTAATTCCTTGTAAGCAATCTAAATATTATTCTTATAGCCAAAAATGTGCAGCCATTACCCCTCATCAAAGATGGCTATCTTTATAGAAAGTAGAGATAAACCCAGGAAACCAAAACTGGATGCAAAGAAGAAATAAGTGAATTGTGGGAAACTCAGCACAAATGGTTATGTCTATAACACAGATCCAGCATCAATAGCTAAGGGAACGTTGTGGAACAGGGATTGGAAACACTATAAAAACCAGCATACCTGGAAGTCTATTTTAAAATTGTCTGTCATAGAAATGGATGCAAAATCACAATGAATAGGTATATTAAAATATCAATATCAATAGGTATATTAAATGTAATGGTCAAAATTTCATGTGGTCCCACACCCTTAGACAATGATGGGTGGGAGAAGTATTAATCTCTTCCAGAAATGACTACCTAATTTATTGTCTAATATAGAGTGTTCAATCTGGAAGCCATATATAAAAATGGACTCAATTCATACTCACTTTTTATAAATGCAAACTTACACACATAAAGGTACATATATAACAATGATAATGAAACAAATAGTCTGAAGTTTCAGAGTATAAAGAGAGGAAAGGGAAGACACAATGATATAATCCTATTTTCAACAAAATATAAAATAATATCACTGGCTGCTCCGAAAAATCATCTTTGCATTGTTCCTGGCTTGTGCTCTACACTCACTGCAGCCACCTTTGCAACCCATCACCTCCTCCAGTGCGGACTTTGGCAGCTTTCTCACCAGAGCTTCTCGACCAATTCCTCACTTGCTGCACCAGGCGACATGGTAATGGACACCAGCTCTGAGATCACCACCAGGTCTTGAAAGAGAAGAAGGAAGTTCTGGAGGAGGCAGAGAATGGAAGAGATGCACCTGCCAATAGGAACCCTCAAAATGAGGAAAATGGGGAGCAGGAGGCTGACAATGAGGTAGATAAAGAAGAGGAAGAAGGTGGGGAGGAAGAGGAGTAGTAGTAATAAGGTGACAGAGAGAAAGAGAATGGAGATGAAGATGAAGAAGCTGAGGCTCCTATGGGCAAGCGGGTAGTTGAGGGTGATGAGGATGATGTCGTCGAAGCAGAAGACTGACGAGGATGATAGACAGCAAAAGGAAAAGTTAACCTTAACCTCCGGCCCCTGTGAACTAGTCACCCTCTACTTCCCATTTCATAATTTCAATGTGATTACCTTTGAGTAGAGAATCAAGCCCCGCCCACAGCGGGCAGTGCCACCCACAGATGACGCATGTTCTCCACAACCCCACCAAAACCACAACATGAATTGGCAACATGGGAGGAAATAAGAACCAGAACTTCTCTGACCCTGATTTTTTTTAAATACTTTAACAGGAAAATTTGTATTTTTTATTTACATTTTATATTTTTGTACATATTGCTAGGGGTCGGCCATTTTTAACGATAACAGGTGACCAAACCAGCCTTCACAGCGTTTTCTGTCCTACTTCAGACTTTACTTGTGTTGTGACCATGTTCATAATAATCTCAAAGGAGGAAAAAAAAAAAAAAAAAAACGTTGTTAAAAAAAACCAAAATCAACAAAAGAACAATCTTACTCTGAGCATTCTAGTAACTTCTTTGTGAATGTACCTAACTGTAATATAAGTAGTTGGTTTGTATGAGATGGTTAAAAAGGCCAAAGATAAAAGGGTGTGTTTCCTTTTTTTTCTATGAAGTTTCTGTTTTTATTTATTTATGTATTTGTCCTGTTTGATGTATGTGTGAAACAATGTGTCCGGTGCAGTCCCTGACCAGCAGGGAGGCAAACGCAGAACAACCAGGTTCCTTCTCAAGGCAGTTTAATCAGGAGTTGCTTCTTTCCAGGCAGTGACCTCGACCCCGCCTGGGTTCCAGCTTATAAGCACTACTGCATGCCAATCATCGAAAGCCACGTATCATCTCTCCATAGGCTCCTGTTCGGTCACCAGATCTTGTCGGACAATCACACCACCTCATGCTCAAATAAGGAGTTGTTTTTCTCGGGATGCACACTCCCGCCAGTGCCATTACCAGGTGTGGCTCTCAGCTTACTACAATTCCCCCTTTTTGTTTATAAGCGAAACAGGCACGAGTAGAGGTCTGAGTCCAGTAAGCGAGGACATTGTATGAGCTATTTTTAGCCCAACCTGGCCGGTGCTGTTTTTTCCTGGGGCAGATCATAAAAGGAAAGGTTGGGGGATAGGGCAGCGCCAACCTGCATGCCTACAGACGTGCTCGTCTCGGGTACTTTGACGCCGAGTGCGGTGCCACGTCTCACAGCCTGAACGTGATAAGATCAAGCTTTTATGGCTGCAAGCCAAGCTTGAGGGGACTGTCCAGCCTCTAAGGCATAAAAGGCTCATGTCATTATGGCAAGATCGGCTTTTCGGGTTTGGGCCATACGGCAGAGACAAAACAGGCAACCAATGAAGACAATAACCAGGCCTACAGCCAGGACCCCAGTGCTTGCCCACTCTTTCAGATGATTCATGGCTTGATGGATCCATGCAGTCAATCCCTCTGCCATAGTGGGGTCCACCCTGGTAGAATTAACATGGACTATTGCGAATCTCAATTCCCTCAGGGTCTCTTTGAACTCCAAATTCCAATTCTGTAACAAAAACTGTGACAAGGTTTTAGACATATTTGCAGCACATGTAAAACTATGATATTGGATGGAAGTAACACATAAGCCAGTCATTTTCCATTCACAGCCTAACTGCGCTAGCTGCCACTTGCTCCTGTACTAGGTCAATTCGTTGATTGACCAACATCAAACCTCCCTTTAGACAATTGCATCACTGTTGCGGCTAAGCCAGCATTAGACAAAGGGCCTCCTATTTCCCTACAAGCTTTCATCCATGCCTGTAGGCCCTTAGACTTCCAAGGCGTTATGGCAGCATGACAGTCCTTGGTACACTGTTCAAAAATCAATTGCTCAATCAGAGGCATTGCTGTATCTGGATCTCCAAATATTCTTCCTGCAGCTTCCATCATTCTAGCTACAAAATCTGAAAATGGCTCTGTGGGTCCCTGGGTTATTTTCGTTAAGTTACCAGAGACTTCTCCCTTATTGGGCAGAGCCTTCCATGCTTGGATCGCCATGTTGTTGATTTGAGTATACACTTGTAATGGATACCCTGTTTGCATGTTAACATAGCGACCCTGTCCCATAAGCATTTCTAAATCCCAAGCTACCTGACATTGTGCAGCATTAGTTCGTGCTTGCACCTGAGCATATTCCTGATAAAATGCTTTCCATTCTAGGTATTAGTCCATGGTCAAGCATGCCTTGACTGTGCTTATCCAATCTGCAGGAGTCATAGCTTGGAGCACTAATTGCTCAAGTAGTACCTGAGTAAAGGAGGCATTAATGCCATATGTTTTTACAGATTCAGCCAAGACTTTCAACTGTTTAAAATCAAGAGGCTCATGATATCTCTGTTGATTGGCATCCTCAAATACTGGAAAGGCAGCAGCTGCCTCTCTCCATGTCTGCAGACAGAAAGTAGTTTGGGGTCCCTCGACATAGGGCGGTGGCTGTATGTAAGAGCCGGCCCCACCCAAAAATGGCTGCGTTGATGGCACAATTTCTTTAACCTCCGCCTTCTTCTCCCCCTTTTTCTTTTTCCTTCTCCCTGTTGCTAACTTCTCCATCTTGGCTAACAGAGCTTCCAGATCCTCCTCTAACTGTTCTAGCTCCTCCTCCTCCTCATCGGAACTGGAAGTACCTATTCCACTGGGACTTTGTAGCTCCTTTAAGTTGGGATAAATGGCCTTTGTACCTTTCTTTCCCCCTCTGGCCTCGGATTTCTCCAAGCGACTCTCTTTAACGTATTCAAGGGCATCAGCCATAGCTCTTACTTCTTCTCTACATTACTCAGCATCTAGGCAGCTACGCACCAACTTCCAGACTCCTCTAACCCCTCCTTTCAAGCTGCCTTGTTCCCAAGCAAAGTCCAGATCTTTCCCTAACTTATCCCAGCTGTCGATGTTGAGCTGCCCTGAAACGGTAAACCAGGGGGCAACTGTGTCGACCTCCTGTAGGAATGTTGACAAAACCCCATCTGTCATCTTCAAACCCTTTGCCTTCAGCAACTCCTTAAGAGCCGCTCACATGGGGCACAACGGCGCATTCCCCATACTTTCACTTTCCCTACGCCGCCTTCTTCAGCTTCTAAGCTTAGAGTTTGCCGCTATACTGCGGACCTTTCTACTTTCACTTTCTCTACACTGCAGACCTTTCTACTTTCACTTTCTCTACGCTCTTACTCGCTGCTTGCTGCTTTACTTTAAGGCTCAAGTCCATAATCTAAAAGTATCCCTTTGATTGTTGCAGCATGTTCAAGATATTTTTAAGGAATTCTCATTTCTGGACAAAACTAGAAGATTCAAAGAAATTGTGTCAAAATGCTATACATGATTTGCAAGAATGGTTTTCAGTGGAATAATATAGAAAGTGAAGGATGTAGTCAAATGGAATCCTAGGGATTAACTTCTTCAATAATAAGAAAATTGTGGGCAGGATGATAGCTCCAGCCCAAAATCTGCCTCAGTCATCATCCTCCACCAATTGGTTCTGTTAGAACAGTGCTTCACAGTATAAGAAAGGAAGTTGTTTGCTTATTAACTGCTAAATGAAACAAATGTCATCTCGATACAAAATTCTTAGATGATTCACCTCAGTTCAGAAGAAAATGAGTTTTTCTGTGTATTTCCTCAGTTGAATACTGAGAATTACTTGTGTTATGTTAACAATATTCCTGATATTGAATCATGCTAACTGTTGATTCAGGTATGTTTTAACTTCTTTATCATTCTTTACATATTTGTTTGTAGTGAGTCCTGTGGAATTTCATACTTACTTCAATAATAAGCAATTTATGTCTCATAGGATTTCAAACCAACATTAGTGTTTTTGAACGAGGTCAATTGTTGACAATACGTTATCTTCCAAAATGTTTGATGGATTTTTAAATGAAATCAGTATGTAAAAGTTCTTTTCAAAAATAATTATTCAATACCCAAGATATCCTATATGACTCAGGGACCAGAAGGAAGAATGTTTAGAAAAATATCAGGCAATATTCTTGGCTTCTTCTTCTTGTCCTTGTCCTTGTCTTTCTCCTCCTCCTCCTCCTCCTCTCCCTCCTCCTCCTCCTCCTTCTTAGTATTCTTATTATTATTATTTAGTTACTTTACATCTATGTCGAGCCCAACCTCGACCAACAAGGAAGACACAACACTCTTGGACTCTTCTTAAGCAGTTTATTCAGGAACCTTGTACTATCTTCTGACCCCTAAGGGGAGCAGCCCAAGCCCTCATATGCTCTATGCCTAGCCCATCACGCCAGGCCAAGTGGGAAGTGCTGATAGGATGCCATAATGCGGAAACAGATCAGGATAGCTGTCACAGCCAAATAAGGGGTTGTTTATTACTCCAGCGCTCCAGCAAGGAGCAGAAGCTGGCGCCATCTTAGGGGGTGGTTCAGACAGCTCTCTACAGTTCCCCTTTTTTGTTTTACAGCAAAACAGGCAAGAACAGAGGTCTGATCTCTGAAAGGTGAAGAAGAAATACAGGGACATTGTACTACCCCACCCCAGGCTTCATGCCTCCCAGGGAGGGCCAGACCTGTCTGATGCCTTTTTGCAGAGACAGGTTCTGGAGCATCAACCTGTATGCTATCAGACATGCTCTTCTTGAGGTTGCTAGCTGAGAGCGGCATACCTCAAGTACAGTGCTAGGCCTCGAATCCCAAACTCGATGATGTCAAAAGGCTATCACTTTTCTTGCTGGATGACAGCAAGCCATGCCTGAGGGGATTGTCCTGTCTGGCTCAAGGCAATAACAGAGGCAGTAGCTCCGACTGCAGCAATGGATATAGCAGTCATAATGGCTGCAGTAATGCCAAAATCCCTCTTAAATCTAAAAATTGTCATAGCATTGGGAGCATCAACAGGAACTGGAATCCAACGCGGCATATGGGCCGCAATGGCTATGGGAAACCAAGAAGCATTCCAACATTGTGTATAAAAGCAATCTTGATCATTACAATTCAAAGCTGTTTGATCCATCTGACTACCATTACTTACTATAAAGATAAATGGGGGCCAAACACACATGGGTGTGGGAGCATAGGTCACACCAGATTCATGACTCATTGTAAGATTCCCTCGCCTACCACAATTCCCTATCCCTTTTTGTGAGCTCGATCCTCCTGATGAGCCGAAAATTGACAACCCATTTTGTATGGATGTGGCCAAACAACGCACATGCTTGGATGTGAAATTGGCGGCTCCAACAAAGCCTCCACCTATCATGGCCATAGGAGAAAGATCCTACCTGCAGCTTCCACTAATCACACCACAAAATCAGAAAATGGCTCCATGGGTCCCTGCAATATCTTGGTCAAGTTGCCATTGACCTCTCCTTTATTAGGTAGGGACTTCCATGCCTGTATGGACATCTTGTTTACTTGTTCAAAAACCTGGACGAGATATCCTGTCTGCTGATTGGCAAATCTTCCTTGTCCTAACAACACGTCCTTGTCCCAGGCTGGGTTACCATTTCTCTGATTAGTCGCTGCCTGCTCAGTGGCAAACTCAAGTAGGAATGCTCTCCAGTCTAAGTATTGTCCTGGGCTCAGGCATGCACGAGCTAGCCCGCTCCAATCACTAGGGGTCATTCAGTGTCTGCTCAATGCCTCAACCTGAGCTAAGGTAAAAGAGGCAGTTATACCATATGTCCTCTGCCAAGGACTTTATGACCTTGAAATCTAGAGGCTCCTCATTACGACTACCCTGAGCATCCTGAAACACTGGGTATGCAAGTTGTAGCTCAGTCCTAACCTGTGTTCACACTCCTGGGCAAAAGGAGCGTTCTGAACATAGCGTCGGCACTGGCCAAACAGTCTGTTCCACCTCTAGATACAGAGGCGGTGCTGAAGGGTTAGTCACGGCAGTTGCAGAGGCACCAACCTCTGTGCCCGCAGCTGCTTTTCCTTTCCTTTTCTTCTTTTCCTTCTTGTGAATTCCTGTCTTTTCTAATCCACCTATTAAAGCTTGCAGTTCCTCCTCGGAACTAGAGAGGTCCGAGTCTCCCAAGTCTTCTAGGCTAGGGTAAAGCGTCTCTGCCTTTTCTTTTCCCTTCACACTTCCGGCCTTCTCTGATCTTTCTTCCTGCAACATCTTCAGGGCTGTCTGACCCTCCTCAACTGCTTTGCAACATTTCTGGTCCTCTAAGCAGCCCTTAACAAGCTTCCAAACGGGTCTCACTCTTCCTTTCAGGGTTCCTTGCTCCCAAACAAAATCAAGATCACGACCAAGTTTATCCCAGCAGGGAATTGTAAGACTGCCGGACACCAAGAACCACAGGGCAGCAGTATCACACTCTTCTAAAAATCTCTCTAAAGTAGGCTTCTCTAGTTTTAAATTTTTTGACAAAAGCAGCTCCCGAAGAGCCAAAAAAATTGGGTTCGATTGAGAAGCGCCCATGCTGAAAAATTCACCTAAGCTTTTACTTTCGGTTCGTCAATTCACGAACTTACCTTCTCCAGCTTGCCGCTCTCGAGGACCTTCCCGCTCTCTCTTTTATCTACAGAGAAGAGCAAAATTAGCCGCCCTTTCCCATGGACTTTATTGTCCCCCCTTACCTGGGGAACTTACCAGTGCGCTGCCCTGACTGCAGAAGTTCTGAGTATTCTCAGGGGTCCCTGTACGAGCCACCACTACGTCGTGCCCAACCTTGACCAGCAAGGAAGACACAACACTCTTGGACTCTTCTTAAGCAGTTTATTCAGGAACCTTGAACGATCTTCTGACCCCCAAGGGGAGCAGCCCAAGCCCTCATATGCTCTATGCCTAGCCCATCACACCAGGCCACGTGGGAAGTGCTGATAGGATGCCATAATGCGGAAACAGATCAGGATAGCTGTTGCAGCCAAATAAGGGGTTGTTTATTACTCCAGCGCTCCAGCAAGGAGCGGAAGCCGGCACCATCTTAGGGCGCAGTTCAGACAGCTCTCTACACATCTAGCTCATTGTCCCCTCCTCTTGGTTACCACCTCCTACAATTCTTCCCCCTCCCCCCTCTCTTTTTTTTCTGAGCAGGTAGATGCCCCTTGAGTATCCCCTCTACCCTAGCTTATCAAGTCTCTGTGAGGCTAAGTACATCTACTCTCACTGAGGCTAGACAAGGAAGTCCAGCTAGAAGAATATATAGCACATACAAGAAACAGTTTTTGCTATAGCCTGCTTCAGTTGTTTGGGTCCCACATGAAGACCAAGATATGCATCTGCTACATATATGCAGAGAAGGGCAGGTCCAGCCCATGTATGTCCTTTGGTTGGTAGTTCAGATCTGAGAGCTCCAAGGATCCAGGTTAGTTGGTTCTGTGGGTCTTCCCATGATGTTCCTATCCCCTTAGGGTCCACAATCCTTTTTCCTGTCTTTCCTAGTATTCCCCAAGCTCCATCCACTGTTTGGCTGTGGGTGTCTTCATCTGTCTGAGTCAGCTGCTGGGTCAAGCCTATTAGTGGACAGCCATGCTAGGCTCCTGTCTGCAAGCATAACAAAGTATCATTAATGATGTCTGGGACTGGTGCTTGCCCGTGGGATAAATCTCAAGTTAGGCTACTTATTGGTTGTTTGTTCCCCCAGTCTTTGCTCCATCCCCTGTTCCTGCATTTCTTATAGACAGAATAAGTTTGGGGTCAGAAGTTTTGTAAGTGGATTGGTATCCTTATCGCCTGAAAGAAATACTTCATATAGTTGTGGAGAATTCATGCGAGAACAAACATACTAATCTGATAAGGAGAAAGTCATATGAGAGACAGCCAGAGAAAAAAGTAGAAATCTTATTTTCCCTCTAATGCCATAGCTGCTTGATACATTTGCTTCACAATAGGGCTTACCTCTTAAATCTTAATTCCCAGTACAACATCCCCAAAGCCATCAACATATAAATCGCCTAAGAAAACCAGTAACTAACAAATTAGATATGGTGGATTTAAAAATAGGAAGGGTACAAAGCTCAGAAGGAAAAGGACCTGTATATGGGAGAGAATTATGGGAGTTGCATATGAACAAAATATCTTTGACTAATTAGAAAAAAATGAATGAATTTTTTAAAAGTAAGTAATATCTTAATGTAGAATGCAGATATTTAAGACATTTTTTGTGTTTTGTGTCAAAGTGACAGAAAAAAAAAAACTTTGTAATAAAGCAGAGTACACCCCCTGGCAGGGCAGTGCAGAAGAGCTAGCTCTGATGACATGAGTTTGGGAGAGCTAGCCCTGGAGTAATAGATGCAGGAAAGCTGGTATGCTGATTGGACTACCACCCAGACCCAAATCCAGGACTTTGACTGGGCCACCTCAACAACTATTCCATCTATGAGCTGTGAAGGGCTGGTACTCTAGAACCAAAACTGCAAGAATGTCCATGACTAAGACCAACAACAGGATATCTAGAATATCTGAGAGAAATCTCTGGACAGGTCCAGGATTGATGGTGTGGTAAAAAGCAGAGGTTTTGAATCAGAACAATGGCTCATTTCACTAAACATTTACAAATAAATCTGTTTAGGCAAAAGATGTGTGACACAACAAAAGTTACATGGCAAGATTTTTTTTTAATTTTAATTTTTAATTTTTTGGTCTGGGAGTTACAAGGTAGAGAACAGATATAGAAGGATTAGGAAATGAACAGGAATGGGATACATAAAGTGAAATTCACAAAGAATGATTTAAGGAACATATGCTTAAAGGAATAGACCAAAAATAGGGAAAACAGAAAAGAAAACAAGGTTATATTTTAACTAACAGTTTTCAGGGATAAGGTTCACAGGAAGTAAGTCATGGTGGTGTGACTCACAATGGAGTAGGATAGCACAGGAAATAGCTTGCTCATCCAGAACTCTACTTTGCTTGGACTATTTACATACTACTTTTTTCTAATCTATTCAACAATTAAACTACTGGCAACCTAAAATCCATGTCTATACCAAACTGCATTGTACAGTCAAAATGGAGGAATAAAATATACCTTTTCACTCTTAACAACTATAGCTGATTATTTCTTTATGGAGAGTTCAATTTAAATATATTCTTTTATAAGGTCAGGTATGAAAACAAAGAGGCAAACCTATTCTGACTACTTGCATATGAAATAAGACAATCATCTGAGTGTGATTTTCCTGCAAATAATTTCTTTCCTGTCTTGCAAAAGACTATTCAAATGTAAAATTAATTGCATTCTGGGAAGGAACATATATGACAAGTAAAATTAACATAACCTCACCATCTCAATAGAAAATGAATTGTCAGTGTTGTTTAACTTAAGAAGTGTCTTAACTTGCTACTATTAAGTGATTAAAAAACAGAAGAAAAGTAATATATGGAGGAACGGATTCACCTCATGATATACTTCCAGTTACTAGTCAGTTACTGGAAAATACCAAGGTCCAAACTGAAGCATGGCATAAACCTGGAGGCAAGAACTGAAGCAGAAGCCGTGTAAAAGTTCTGTTTACTGCCTTGTACCTCGTATCTTTTTTAGCCGGCTTTCTTATATTACCTAGGACTGATAATAGCTCAAAGGTAGGACAATCCTGGTGGTTTGGTCCATACTAATTCTGTTGTCAATGAAAACAGTAACCCACAGACTTTCAGACACACATGCCAAGCTGATGTGGGCATTTACTTAATTACGATTTCCTCTTCTCAGCTATGTCTATGATTCACTGCTCATGAAACTGTCTTATTTTTCTATTGCTTTAGTAAAACACCATGATGAAGGTAGTTTATGAAAGCATCTCTTTGTTTTGGTTTTAGAGTTCTAGAGGAATCGTAGCCCTTCATAATCAGAGCAAAGGAACATGGCTGCAGTCAGGCCAGACAAGTAACCAGGAATGAGAGAGCTGAAGGCTTTTATCTAGGTCAGGAAATATGAAGCAGATAGAATGGCACAGCCATATCCACTGCAAACAGCAAGCGTTATAAAGGCAGCACAGTTGTTTGACACACCTCCAGCAAAGCTGGGAAGATTGCTACAATCATTGTCCTTCTATCTCTGACTTTTAAGTTTTGGTCTCTGCATATTGCATTATTGGGTACTTTCTGCATTATGATTCATTTTATGTCTTTTCCTGAGAAAAATTATATCTCTGTTTTTTTAGGAAAATCCTAAAATGAACTTTCGCTGGTCACTATTTAAAAGTCTTCTTTATGCCCTGGAGGTTACTAAGCGCAGATGAGCACATAGTTGCCTGAGGCCTTTGCTTTAGGAATCTTCTTGGGGTTAGCCCCTGAGCTAACTAACTCAAACAGTATAATTGATGCAGGGCAAACAGAGACTATTGACAGTCTCTAACTGGCCAAGATAATAGGTTACAGATTCAAGGTCTTTTTATTATAGCCTT
This sequence comes from Montemys delectorum, assembly GCA_019843815.1. Classification (NCBI taxonomy): domain Eukaryota; kingdom Metazoa; phylum Chordata; class Mammalia; order Rodentia; family Muridae; genus Montemys; species Montemys delectorum. The sequence continues at coordinate 19,303 of JADRCD010209648.1, read as the reverse complement.
AGAGTTCTCTTATAAATGTAACTTAAAGATAAGGGGCCATATATAGAACACTCCTGAAAGAATAAAACAGGAAGTAACATAGATTGACTAAGAGAAACTTTTCCTACTTTATAGCATAGATGATAAAACATATAGTAAAATAAGTTAGGTATTAGAATTTGCTATTCATAAGAAGACCAGTTCAGATATTTTCTGTTTGTCTGGAATGCTTCCAAACAGCAAATATTGCAAGCCTAAAATTAGACTGTCATATATTAAATGTTTCTGTTTTGGAGGCGATGTTCTTTAGATTCTTTAAATTGGAGTTACAGGATTAATAATTAGAAAACAATACATCTTGTTTGTATTTTCCTCTTGTGACTGAACTTGTAACCATGGACATGTAATACAAAGTCAAACATATTCTGTACCACTTGGATAATAATTAGCCTGCCTTTGTTTTTTGAAACTTGTACAAATAATGAAGCACCTGATCGCTAGTAAGACAGCTAGTAAGTCAGGCTGACCATCAGGCCTGGTTTACTCCTCTTCACAAACTCCTTATCCTCTCTGTGGGGCCAAGGGCCACCCTGTCAACAAATACCCTCTAATTCTCCACTCTATCCCGGGGAATGACTCCACCAAAAGCCTCCCCCGCACACACACACACACACACACAAGAAAGTACATTTGAAATGACTCCTGGCCAACAGGACTGCCAAGCCACTTAAATGACTTACATGGTGTCATAAAGAGGGTTTCAAGTATCCTGGTTATTTGGAGCTTTGGGACATTATAATACCCACTTGTCAGTGAGTGCATACCATGTGTGTTCTTTTGCGATTGGGTTACCTCACTCAGAATATTTTCTAGTTCCATCAATTTGACTAAGAATTAATGAATTCTATGATAAAAGTCTTGGAAAGATCAGGAATTCAAGGCCCATACCTAAACATAGTAAAAACAATATACAAACCACTAGCTAACATCAAACTAAATGGAGAGAAACTTGAAGCAATCCCACTAAAATCAAGGACTAGACAAGGCTGCCCACTCTCTCCCCACTTATTCAATATTGTACTTGAAGTCCTAGCCAGAGCAATTAGACAACAAACGGAGATCAAAAGGATACAAATTGGAAAGGAAGAAGTCAAATTATCACTGTTTGCTGATGTTATGATAGTTTGCTTAAGTGACTCCAAAAATTCCACCAGAGAACTCCTAAACCTGATAAACAATTTCAGCAAAGTGTCTGGATATAAAATTAACTCAAGCAAACCAGTACCCTTCCTCTACACAAAGGATATACAGGCTGAGAAAGAAATTAGGGAAACAACACCTGTCACAATAGTCACAAATAATAGAAAATACCTTGGTGTGACTCTAACTAAACAAGTGAAAGATTTGTATGACAGGAACTTCAACTCTTTCTGAAGAAAGAAATTGAAGAGGATCTCAGAAGATGGAAAAATCTCCCATGCTCATGGATTGGCAGGATTAATATAATAAAAATGGCCATCTTGCTGAAATCAATCTACAGATTCAATGCATCAAAATTCCAACTCAATTTTCACAGAATTAGAAAGAGAAATTTGCAACTTCATCTTGTATAACAAAAAACCTAGGATAGCGAAAACTATTCTCAACAATAAAAGAACCTCTGGTGGAATCACCACCCTTGACCTTAAGCTGTACTACAGAGCAATTGTGATAAAAACTGCATGGTATTAGTATAGTGACAGGCAGGTGGATCAATGGAATAGAATTGAAGACCCAGAAATGAACCCACACACCTATGGTCACTTGATCTTTGACAAAGAAGCTAAAACCATCCAGTGGAAAAAAGACAGCATTTTCAACAAATGGTGCTGGCTCAACTGGTGGTTAGCATGTAGAAGAATGCAAATTGATCCATTCCTATCTCCTTGTAGGAGCTCCTTGTCAAAGCTCCAGTTGAAGTGTATCAAGGACCTCCACATAAAACCAGATACACTGAAACTAATAGAAAAGAAAGTGGAGAAAAACCTCGAGCACATAGGCACAGGGGAAAATTTCCTGAACAGAACAACAATACCTTATGCTCTAAGATCAAGAGTTGATAAAAGGGACCTCATAAAATTACAAAGCTTCTGTAAGGCAAAGAACGCTGTCAATAGGACAAAATGGCAGCCAACAGATTGGAAAAAGATTTTTACCAATCTTATATCTGATATAAGGCTAATATCCAATATATACAAAGAACTCAAGAAGTAAGACTCCAGAGAACCAAATAACACTATTAAAAAATGGGGTACAGAGCTAAATAAAAAAGTCTCAACTGAGGAATACTGAATGGCTGAGAAGCACTTAAAAAAAATGTTCAACATCCTTAGTCATCGGGGAAATGGAAATCAAAACAACCCTGAGATTCCACCTCACACCAGTCAGAATGGCTAAGATCAAAAACTCAGGTGACAGCAGATGCTGGCAAGGTGGTGGAGAAAGAGGAACATTCCTTCATTGCTGGTGGGATTGCAAGCTGGTACAACCACTTTGGAAATCAGTTTGGCAGTTCCTCCAGAAATTGGACATAGTACTACCAGAGGACCAGCTATATCACTCCTGGGCATATACCCAGAAGATGCTCCAACATGCAACACATGCTCCACTATGTTCATAGCAGCCTTATTTATAATAGCCAGAAGCTGGAAAGAATCCAGATGTCCCTCAACAGAGGAATGGATACAGAAAATGTGGTACTAGATGCTAGAAAAAAAGGATGCAATGACTTAAAGATCAGACTGAGCAGCAGCAACAAAATACTGAGGATTGGAAGCAAGGCTTGGAGGAGAACCTTTTAAAATTAATCTATCAAAGTATTGACAGCAGAATATCACAATTACAATATAAGGAAAAAAATTTAAATGTGGAAGCTGAACCTTGAACAGAGAATACAGGAACTCAAAAAACATGAGGAGCAACAAAAGGAGAGAGCTGAAAAATGGATATTTTAAATTTCAACTGAGGAAAATACTCATGTAGAAAGAGAAGGTTATTAGAAAACAAATTTTAGTTATATACAATAAAGATATCCAGACTGTGATTGTTCACAGGGTTATCAGGATTTTGAATAGCAACCTATTTGTTTTGGATGGTTTTGTGTGTCAACTTGACACAGACTGGAGTTATCACAGAGAAGGGAGCTTCAGTTGGGGAAGTGCCTCTATGAGATCCAGCTGTGGGGCATTTTCTCAATTAGTGATCAAGGGGATAGGGCCCCTTGTGTGTAGTGCCATTTCTGGGCTAGAAGACTTGGGTTCTATAAGAGAGCAGGCTGAGCAAGCCAGGGAAAGTAAGCCAGTAAGGAACATCACTCCATGGCCTCTGCATCAACTCCTGCTTCCTGACCTGCTTGGGTTCCAGTCTTGACTTTCTTTGGTGATAAACAGCAATGTGGAAGTAAGCTAAATAAACCCTTTCCTCCCCAACTTGCTTCTTGGTCATGATGTTTGTAGGAATAGAAACCCTGACTAAGACACTATTCAAATAGATGCGTTAGAACTGAGAAAATTTAAGGAAAGTATCACTAATTTTGGAATGTCTTTGCCATTTGTAAAACAAATCCTGACTTCTTGGGCTATTAAAAATAGAATAATCAGCCAGGTTGTGGTGGCACACACCTTTAATCCAAGCACTTTGGAGGCAGAGGCAGGTGGATTTCTGAGTTCAAGGCCAGCCTGGTCTACAGAGTGAGTTCCAGGACAGCCAGGGCTATACAGAGTAACCCTGTCTCAGAAAAAAAAATAGAATAATCCCCCAAGACTGGAAGGATATGACAAAAGCAATAGTAGAAACAGTGTCACATTTACAATGGTTCTCTTGATGGAGAGAAGAGGGCAAAGGAGATAATGCGACAAAATTGAGCCAGGAGTAGGGATATTTCCAAAGATCAGCTGTTTGGTGAAAGTCACTTTGCTGAGATAGAGGTAAAAGCTGTAGATGATAAAGAAACCTTGATGTTCTGTCACTTGACAGCCTTAAATACCTGGAACAAAATCACAGAATCCGGGAAAAGACTTGACCCGTTTCTGCAAGTCATACAAGGTCCAAAAGAAACCTTCCCTGACTTTTTAGAAAGGTTGATCTTAGCTATGGAAAGGAATTTATGAGATCCATCAGTAAGAAAGGTAATAATGGAGTCTTTAGCCTTTGAAAATGCTAATGTTGAGTGCAAGGAAGTAATTAGACCATTGAGGGCAAGGTGAACATCAGAAGACATGTGGATTAAAGATGATATTAGAGCTCATTCACCTGATATGAGCTTAAAAGGAGAAGTTGCCACTAAAGGCCTAGAGACTACCCCAAAATTCAAATGTCTTAATTGTGGTGAGTAGGGTCATCTCAGAATAAACTACAGGAAAAACCAAATTTATTCCAAAAGGGAACCTATGCCTTCTGGAGTATTTAAAAGATGTGACAAAGACCAACATTTGATTAAGGAATGTAGAGCAACAGTAGACAAATAGGGCAATACCTTACCAAAAACAAACAAACAAAAAAGAAAGAAAGAAAGAAAGAAAGAAAGAAAGAAAGAAAGAAAGAAAGAAA